>VNJR01010094.1:0-28882 GCA_008042585.1 Drosophila punjabiensis
AGTACAAGCCGGGAGAAAGACCTTCTCAAGTCAGACCAGAGGATAATCTTCGCCCTGAGGGAGAATTCTACACTCCAGAGAAGCCGGGATACCGTCCTGCTGATCGTCCTGATCAAGTAAGGCCCACCGACAATCTAAAGCCAGAAGGAGAATTCTACAGTCCTGAGAAGCCGAAGTACAAGCCGGGAGAAAGACCTTCTCAGGTCCGACCTGAGGATAATCTCAGACCAGAGGGAGAATTCTACACTCCTGAAAAGCCAGGATTCCGTCCTGCTGAGAGGCCAGTACAGAAGAAGCCAGAGGACAATCTGAAGCCAGAAGGAGAATTCTACACTCCAGAGAAGCCAGGATTCCGTCCTGCTGAGAGGCCAGTACAGAAGAAGCCAGAGGATAATCTGAAGCCCGAAGGAGAGTTTGTGAAGCCTGAGAAGCAAGTCTTCAGACCTGCTGAGAAGACTGAGAAGATCATCAGAAAGGATAACCTTCGCACTGAAGGTGAAATGACATTTGTCGAAAGGGAGGAGTTTCAATATGTGGTTCGTCCTGATCAAGTAAAGCCGACTGATAACTTGAAGCCCGAAGGAGAATTCTATAGCCCCGAGAAGCCGAAGTACAAGCCTGGAGAAAGGCCTTCTCAAGTCAGACCAGAGGATAATCTCAGACCAGAAGGAGAATTTTACACTCCAGAGAAACCAGGCTTCCGTCCAGCTGAGAGGCCAGTACAGAAGAAGCCAGAGGACAATCTGAAGCCAGAAGGAGAATTCTACAGCCCCGAGAAACCGAAGTACAAGCCGGGAGAAAGGCCTTCTCAAGTCAGACCAGAGGATAATCTTCGGCCTGAGGGAGAATTCTACACTCCAGAGAAGCCGGGATACCGTCCAGCTGATCGTCCTGATCAAGTAAGGCCCACCGACAATCTGAAGCCTGAAGGAGTATTCCACAGTCCTGAGAAGCCAAAATACAGACCTGGAGAACGACCTTCTCAGGTCAGGCCTGAGGATAATCTTAGGCCAGAGGGAGAATTCTACGCCCCGGAAAAGCCAGGGTTCCGGCCTGCCGAGAGACCTGTGCAAAAGAAGCCACATGACAACTTGAAACCCGAAGGAGACTTTTACAGTCCGGAAAAGCAGCCATACAGACCTGGCGAGCGTCCATCCCAAGTTCGTCATGAAGATAATCTCAAGCCCGAAGGCGATTTTTATACCCCAGAGAAACCAGGCTATAAGCCAGGTGAGCGCCCAGTAGCGAAGAAACCGGTGGATAATCTAAAGCCTGAGGGAGAATTTGTTAAACCTGAGAAGCAAGTTTATAAGCCCGCGGATAAAACTAAGAAGATCATTCAAAAGGACAATTTACGCACAGAAGGCGAGATGACCTTTGTGGAAAAGAAGGAATATCAATACGTTGTTAGACCGGAGCAAGTGAAGCCAAGTGATAACTTGAAGCCCGAGGGAGAATTCTTCAGTCCCGAGAAGCCGAAATATCGACCTGGAGAGCGTGTAACCGTTGTAAAGCATAAGGACAACCTGAAGGTAGAAGGGGAATTCTATGTTCAAGAGAAAAAGGACTTCCAGCCTGGTGAAAGACCCAAGCAGAAGAAACCCCAAGACAACTTGAAACCAGAGGGCGAGATGGATATCCCAGATAAGGCCAAGTATAGGCCGGCTGATAAGGTAATCCGAGTGGTTCACAAGGACAATCTTCGCACTGAAGGAGAAATGACTTTCACGGAAAAAACAGAATACCAGCATGTGGTAAGACCTAGTCCAGTGAAGCCAGAAGACAATCTGAAACCCGAAGGCGTTATGTACACTCCTGAAAAGCCAAAATATGAGCCAGGATCTCGTCCCGAGCAGAAGAGGCACGTCGACAATTTGAAACCCGAGGGCAAGATGCACATCCCCGACAAGGAAGGCTTCAGGCCGGCAGACAGGGTAAAGACGGTAATTCGCAAGGACAATCTGAGAACTGAGGGCGAAATGACATTCACTCAGAAGGAGGAATACCATCATGTCAAGCGGCCTGACCAGGTGAAGCCGAGCGACAACCTAAAGGTGGAAGGCGAGTTCTACACACCCGATAAGACGGCCTTCAGGCCTGCGGAGCGACCGGTCCAAAAGAAACCCAAGGACAACCTAAAGCCGGAGGGAGAATTCTATAAGAGAACCGACCGAACTGAAACCGATAGCAGGACACTTACCGAGACAATTAAACGTGAAACTCCCAAGCGACCTGTGGACAACCTAAAGTTGGAAGGTTCGATGACAGTTACCAGAAAGGATGATTACAAGACGACGACCAACAAGACAACCGTGGACAAGGTTCAACGCACTCAGAAATACAAGCACAACAGTTCTTCCATCACTTTGGGCAGTGACACGGCAATCCTGAAGACCACCAACCAGATGAACTTCGTGTCCGGCAAGGACGCAGTTAAGCAAGTGGATTCCAACAGTCAAAACCCTGTGGACGGTCTCATTGTAGTGTCCACGAAGAAGGTAACCACTGTGATTGGCGGTCGCCACAAGAAGGAACCCGAAACCGAGTATGTCAAGAGGCCAGCAAAGATCAATGTGATCGAGAACGTGGCCAAGAATACGACTACGACAAACATTGAGAACACCCAAAACATTCACAAGGAAACCACGTCGATGCAGAGGAACCACAACCTAGTCCAAACTGATCTATCCACCAGAGCCATCGAAACGAATCAGGAAAATGTCACCAGGAATATCACAGGCGGCGATACTACCTCACGCGTGGTGTCAGGAGGCAACGTAACGGGCGACTCTTCATCGACTCGCATTGTTTCGGGTAGAAATGTGACCAGCAACGTGACGGAGGACTCAACCACACGAGTAGTAACCGGCAGAAACGTCTCCAGCAACATAACTGGGGAAACCACATCAACATCCCGAGTGGTTAGCGGAAGAAATGTCTCCAGCAACATCATCGGTGGCGATGCGACAAGTCGGGTCACCGACGACTCAACATCCCGTGTGGTTTCCGGTGGCAACAGGAATTCCAGCCACAACATTGTGACCGGTAGCTCCTCCGCGAACATGACAAGTTCCAAGCACTTCCATCACCGCAAGAGCGAATTCTCCTCGGAGGCCGACGTCTCCAATACGATATTTCATCGCAAGAATGTCACCAGCGATTCGAACACAGCCAACGGCAGCCTCACCTCCAACGGCAAGCTGATGCGGAAGAGCATTCTGAATCTGCACGAGCAGCCCTCGAGTAGTGCCCCCCATGGCGGGGAGCAGCGTCAGAGCTACAGCAGCATTCACCGGCAGAACCGGGACTCCGAGCTGAATACCAGCTTCTCGAGCGAGCGACGGACCTGCAACGTGCACAAGGAGAATGTCAAGAACTCGTCATCGTCGTCCTCCATGTCCCGAATTATTTCTGGTGGCGGCGGGGGAGTTACCGGAACAACAACTGTGACACGCACCCATGTCTCGGGTGGGGGTGGCATCGATTTTCCATCTCAATCCACCACACACTCCCATACGACGCGTCATCGGGGAAGCCAGCATGTGTCCAGCTCCAGCGGTGGCATCGATTTCCCCTCCTACGGCCACCATGGCCACCACACAGAGCGCATAGTGTCCACCACCCGTCGCGGCAATCAGTCCTCGATTAGCCTGGGCAACGACAAGTTCACCGGCTCCAGTCTCTACAAGAGCGAATACATAACTGCCCCGAGCACCACCACCTGTGCGGTGCATAAGATAAACAAAGGTGCATTCCAGCATACCAGGAGTACTCAAGAACACAAGTTCTTCAAGACCTCAAACTAACGCGAAAGCCGAGCTTATCCCTCTAGCTTATCCCCACTAACCCGCAAGATGCAAGACATATCCCATAATAACACTAGGTGCCTAAGCTTCCATGACAATATATACTTTATATATACTTTATGTTTTCCATTCAATTATTATACAAACCAATCCGAGAACGAAGATTAACAAATAAAGATTTAATCATATTTTTCGAATTTCGAAGCACTTGTGTTATTGGGATCAACTGGAGATGACGTCTTTATTGAGAGTTTAAAAGATGCTAGTGTCGTTTTAAAGGCTAGTATGTATAGGTAACTGTATATTTAAACGTTAAAAAAATCCATTCGACTATAATAAGTATATATATAAACAATGGGTTCTATCTATAACATACGAGCACGAGTACACTTTTTTGTATTTCGTATTTTGTATAATGGTGTACATATGCAGTTTATTGTTTTCCTTCTGTTTCTCTGTTCAATTTCTCTATATCTCTTATATAATGCATGTTAATACAATAAATATTCTCTTTTGTATATACTTAGCTTACTATATATTAACATAAATAGTTATTGTTGTTATTATTATTTATGTTTGGAAGACATTTTTTCGCTTGTTTGGAAGACTTGCGTTGTGTTTCTCTTACAGACTAAACATTATTGTTTTCAATTTCGATATTTATATAACTGAATCCTTAGCCTCTCGGGGACCTGGCCAAATGATGCCGAAGCACCTGGAAGACTTGCCAGGCCCGAGGAGAGCAAAGAACCACAAAGAAAGTGTGTAAGACTTAGAAGGGAAGACCGATTTCGAAGGCGTTTATCAGGGCGTTACCCGAATCATAGATTCCAATGACGCCGAAGAGCACGCCGAGCCCAATGATGAGGTAGTCTTTGGCTATTTCCTTCTGGTCGAGCAGGTGGCCCTTGATCTTGATGTGGAAATAGCACGGCCAGATAAAGCTGAGCATGGTGCCCGTGAAGCTCCCGATGAAGCCCATCAGGATGGAGAAGTGGGGTATGAAGATGGCCATTAAAATGGTGGACACAATGACGCCCACGCGGAAGCCCAGGCCCCAGACCTTCAGCTCCCCGTCCAGATTCCAGATGGTGGGAAACCGGGTCTTTGGCGGACCCCGGAAGAAGTTACGCTCGAGCAGCTCGCAGGCGGCATAGTAGGGCAAGGGATAGCTAAGGATGGCCTTGATCACCAGGAAGAAGTTCACCATGCCCTTGAAGCCCTGCGAGTGCAGATTGTTGGTGATCACCTGCTGGGTGTCGTTCTGGAAGGTCAGGAAGCAGATGTACCCGAAGCCGGCCTTGAACACGGCCGCCGCGATGTGGGACCAGTCCAGCATCCAGTTGAACTTGGAGCGGTCGATCATGTTGCCCTCGAGCGTGGGCAGGAAGATCTGGGAGGTGTACGAGAACACGATCACGCCGAGGGAAATGGGAAAGTTCTCCATGTCGATGCTGAAGCGCACCTTGGACCAGCCCCAGTCTCCGATCTGCAGGAGGCAATAGCCCAGGATGACGGCGTTTATCACGATGTGGGACATGGTGCACCAGAACGACAGGGTCGAGACCATTTTCAGGGACTTTAGGAAGCCCATGGGCAGCAGGAAGATGCCGATGAACAGCATCCAGGAGCGCGAATCGAACGAGCCCTGCGGATAGGTTCCGGCCAGCAGGTCGCCGCACACCACCACGTACAGGATGCACGTCATCAGAAGCTCAATTAACTGGGCGATGCTGACGGCCCGGGCGCCCAACTTGGGTCCAAAACATACCTTGGCTATGGCCACGTAGCTGTCCCGCACTCGCACCATCTGTCCCGTGGTGGGATCCGGCTCGTAGAGGCACTGCACCAGCACCTTTCCCGTGTAGCAGCAGATGTGCGCAATGCCCACCATGGCCACGATGGCCCAGTAGCCGCCATGGAGCACGGCGAACGGCAGCGACACAATGAACATGCCCTGGATCGCATTGGTCACATTCCAGGCCGCCTGGAACTCGTCAATCTTGCAGCCGCCGCCACCTTCTCCCTCGCAGACAAAGGAACTGCCCTCCGAGGCAATGCTGCCTTGCCTGAAGGGAAAAAGAGGATTCCAGATTAATTGGGGAATATTGTCTCAAGAGTTGAGGGTTACACCCACCTGAAGCCGTCCGTTTGCTGATACCTGCCGTCGTACTCATTGAAGGATGTGCTCTGGTATTCGCCCTTGTACTCGCCATCGCCCTCGCCATCGTTCTCCGTCCAGTTGCCAGCATTCCGAAAGGGATTCGAGCTCATCTCTGTGTTATCCTCCATGCCAGAGGGCTGTGGCTGGTGGGGATGCTGCTGCTGATGGAGCTGGTGCTGCTGCTGATGCTGCTGCGTGCTGCCCGGCGGTTGCTCGTAGTCCTTGCGCTCTGGAATTGTCTGTCGGGCCGTTTGCACGGCCACATTCAGTATGTTTCTCAGGGGCGGCAATGGCGTGGCCTTCAATTTTGCTATGAATGACATTTTGGATGCTGGCTACGAACGGCTACACTGCTGATAATGGTGGAATGTCAATAACGATGGCGATGGCGATGACGGTGGTATGGTTAGGTGCTCAAGGTGGTGGATTCGGATGGCGGCGGCCGCAAGCGGTGGTGGTGTCAAGAAGGCGTGCGACGCCTGGCTCGAATGTGCTGAAGCTGAAGCTGAGTCTGAGGCTGAGGCTTATCGATTTTGCAGATGGCTAGAATTTGCAGAATTTTGTTGCAGTGACAATTTGAGGACTTGCCGCAGCTTCCGTTTCCGGTTTGCTCGAATTACAGACGCAGATCTAGAGATTTAGAAAATAAAACTGGGAATTTTGACTCAGATTTCGTTCCGTGGAATGAATGATGACTCTTCGTCTTCGTCTTGGCGCCCAGCGTGTGCGTTTCATGCGTTTCTCGGATACTTGCACATCCTGCGCTCACTCGTTTCTCGAAATCCAGTCACGAACTACCGTTGCATCAGCTGCAGCAGCCAAAGCTAGTTGCTGGTAACCAGGAAATAGTTTTTAAGGGGAAAAGTCTGTGCGAAAATTTATGTAACGTGGAGGAAAATCTTTTGGCCGTGTGCTCGAATGAGAAAAGAAAAATCTTTGCACTCCACACACTACCTGATGGAACCTGGGCACTGCGCAGACTCCCGTCGTCGTGTATATATCGGGTGGCTGTGTCATATGGTCACGGCCTGGACCTGAATCCGCGTTCCACCCCGGGAGTAGCTCTGGCTGTCACTGGGAGATGCGTTCCACACCAGAGTCACTTTCGATTCGATTCGATTCGATTACTTTCTTAGGCTTTACTTTATTTCGTTTGTTTATATCTCTTTTACTTTTTTTGTTTAATAATTTCTAAAAACATTTTACAATACAAAGGAGGATTTTGGGGGGGATTGGAAGAAGGCTTATGTCTACCTATAACCACGCTCTCTCTAAGTTCGCTCTCTAAACTAGTTTCCAAAATTACAAATGTCTTCGCTGCCGAGTCAGTTGCTGTAGCAGGTCTTCCGCACTCCGGCCAGAATGTTGCTAATCTCATCGTCCTTGCGCTGCTGCTGCTCGAAGAGCATGTCTCCTACACCCACGCCCACGCCAACGCCCACCATTCCGGGTCCTGGGCCAAAGTGGTGATGATGATGATGCTGCTGCATGGCCGCGGATGCAGCAGCTGCTGAGGCACCGGCAGGATTGGAGGTCACAGTCTGGGCAGGAGGAGCCGTCAAAGCCGGAGGAGCTGAATGCGAAGATTGCTGCTGCTGCTGCTGCTGATGCTGCTGCTGCTGTTGCTGTTGCTGCTGAGCCTGAGCCTGCGGCATGCTCTCGTAGCCCCCATAGTTCCCGTAATGCAGGTAACCGCTCTGCATGGGCTGACCACCATAGCCGCCTGCGGTGGCCTGCTGGAAGGGCACCGCCAGCTGCAGGGGGAAGGCGGCAAGCGAGGTGGGCGCATAGGGTAGCTGGGTGTAGTAGCTGGCCGCTGTTGCCGGCAGCATGGCGTTGCTGTAGGCCTCCGCCTCGTAGTCGTCGTAGTTCTGATTCGTATCCGGGTACTTGACGCACTTCTGGACTCCCTCCGGCGAGGGATCCTTGTGCTCCAAAGCCGCCGACGAGGAGGTGGAGTAGTCCAAGTCGTTGGATTGATAGCGCAGGAAGTCCTCGTACTGCATCCCGTAGGCATTCGCGCTGGGCAGATACTCTTGGGCGGACAGCTCGTTCATGCTGAGCCGGAGATTCCCGCAGTTATCCGCCATGGAGACCGTGTAGCTGCTCATCTCGCTGGTTGGAATGGGTCCCGAGGAGCTGGACGAGGTTACCGCAGCCAGATTGCAGTGCTGCTGCAGGACACTGACACTGCTCCTCATCGAGGAGCTGCCCTCGTCCTCGGACACGGAGACAGGCGGGTAGAAGGTGCCCTTGACGGAGTGCCCGTGGTCGAGGAGACCCCGATTGTTGCAGGTCACGTACATGCCCCGGGCAGCCACCACGGCCACGGATGTGGGCGCCAGCGGATACGAGGTGGCGGCATAGATTCCCTGCTGATGGGCCTGCTGCCCCTGCACCTTGCCCTTCTCCTCGGCCTTGGTGAGCTTATTATCCTGTCGGGCCTTAGCCGCCCGGCCACTCGTCGTCTTTGTCAGCTTCTTGAGCAGCAGGGAGCTGTCGTAGCTGCCACCGCCACCCGTCGGCGAAGGCGCACAATTTGCGGCCAGCGACTCGATCTGCTCCGAGCTGTCTGCATTGCTGTAACAGTCCACGGAGCTGGGCGAGTACGTGGGCTTCAGTGGCTGCTCATAGAGGCCTCCGCCTCCGCCTCCGGGTGTGACCTGGCTCTGATTCAGATTCTGGTTCTGGTTCGTGGAATTGCAGGTGCTTTCGTCGGTGGTGGGCGTTGTGTAGCTAGAGGATCCAGTGGCCAGGGGAGGCGTGGCCAGCTTGGGATTTGTCTTGGAGCCAGCACTGCCCGCGGGATTGGGTGAACTCTCGCCCTGATCCTTGCCGCCCGGCTGCATGGCCCGCAGCTTGGACTGCTTGCGTCGCCGGGGTCGGTACTTGTAGTTGGGATGCTCCGTCATGTGGATCACCCGCAGGCGCTCGGCCTCCTCCACATAAGGTCTTCGATCTTGAGGTGTCAGCGAGCGCCATTTTTTGCCTGAGAAATGGGAAGGAGAGAAGAGAAGGAGGAGATTGAGGGACATTATAGAAGTCGTTATATCGAGGTCATCTCCCTACTATATTCCCAAAAATTCAACTGAAACTCACCCAACATCTTGCTGAGATCAGCATTATGCAGGTCGGGATTCTCATCGGCCAGCTTCTTGCGCTCGATCTTGGCCCAGACCATGAATGCGTTCATCGGCCGCCGGATGCGCGATTCTTTGGCACTTTTTGACTGGGTTCCGCCGGGTCGGTACTTGAGGTCCGCCGGCAGCGGCTTGTGCCGCTCCAGGTAGCCACAATTGGGGGCGCACAAGTCGCCCTTGTAGTCGTAGCTCCACATGGACGATGGCTCGATGGGCGAGTGCGAGGCACAGTCCTCCATGGGCCCAGATCCTCCACCTCCTCCTCCTCCTTGGCCCACCATTCCCGCATGCGGATGCGACAGAAATTTATTCAAAACCGAATTATTACCGCCGCCGCCGCCACTCAACAAGGGAATGTTGCTGTTGATCAGGGAACCACCCGATGCAGTGCCTCCGGTCACATAGCCACTGGAAACCATCGGCATGGGCGAGTGACTGTGGCTGTGGCTATGCGCCGCCAGCACCGCCTCGTTAAGGGAGTGCTCGTTCTCGTAGCCGGCGCTCTGTATGGCTGGGGAGTGGAGGCTGGGCGAGGAGTGCTCGCTGCCCTGGCGCACATGGTAGATCCCGGCATCGCTCGTCGTCTCGTGCATCAGCCGGCCATCTGTGGTGAGGTAGCCGCCATGATCCGGATAATCGCTGCCCGTCGAGTGGCTGTATTCCGGAGTTCTCGGTACGTGCGGGTACTTCTTTGAGCTGGAATGAAGCAGGAAAAGCAGAGAAGATGATTAGGTCATTTGTATGTGTTATTATAAACACTTTGTCTTAGAATTATTGATTAATTTTGTAGTTTATGTATGGATTCTGATATTACTTTATTATTTTATACCCTTACAGTCGAAATTAAATTTTATTTTATAAAATCCTGTGTTTTTTTCGTTTTGTTTTAATATTCATTGTTATTCTAGGTTATATTGTATTTTATAAAAATAATCAAATTAAAGCGCTATATAAAATAATCACTTTTCTTCTTAATAAGAATCAATAGTCGAATCGATCTAGTCTTTGTCTTAAACTCGATATATTGGGAAAATAAAATTTCGTATAAGAACTAAGAAATAGTAACGAATTCTATACAAAAAATTAATTTTAATTTTTTTAATATAGAAGTTACAATTTGACTTTGAATGATTTGTATTTGATAGTTTATTATTTAATAAATTGTTATTATTTTAAATTAGATTTAATGTCAAATATTTATATATAATATTATTTATTTATATATATAATATATAATATTATATATATATTTAATATATAATATTATTAGTTTTGTAATATAGAAGATTCAATTTGAATAATTTGAATTTGAGTAGTTAATTATTATTTATATAAATATGATTTTAATTTTTAATTCATCTCAAATATTATATTGTTTAAAAGTTGTTAAAATGCTCATTTTTATGGTTATTTAACTTCTTCTTACTTCTTATGCAGATTTATTAAGCTAACAAAAACTAGCACAGACCAGCTTTCCTAATTGAAATTAAAGCTAAAGCTGAGTTATGAACGATATTCCATTGCAAAGGTATACAAATTTCAGCCATCTAAAGTTACCTTCCTTGATATTTTCTAAAAACTTTTAATTATTAAGCAAACAAAACAACACCGAAAAAAATTTATTACAAACAAAAATTAATGGCATAGATTATTGTTTAAACTTAATATATATATTCTTGAGTAAAACTGTTCCGAAATTCTAAAGTAAAGAGTCTTGCTCAAAAGATGAAAATCTCCCAACTAATTACCTATTACTAATTACGCATTATTAAGTTAAGTGGCTCCCCGCAAGATGGCATCTATGGCACCCAACAAAGATGGAGTTATACCCCAGTTCCAGTTCCACTTCCAATTTCAATTCCAAATCCAAATCTCAGTCGCAGTTCCAGTCCCCGTCCCCGTCCCCGCCTCGTATCACATTCATGATCGTTGTTAATCGCTCTCCCAAGGGGCTACTGCTGGGAATTACGTACCGCCGGCAAAAATGCACCGCCGCCGTCGCAATGTTTCTTTATAATGATATTTAAAAGGGCTGCTAAATACGTTGACAATTTTCGCGTTGCCGGCACGCACATGGGTGAGGAGTGAAGGGAGGAGGAGCAGCAGCCGAGCTTTGCATTTATCAGACACCAGAGAGACACAAACTGGATCTCTCCTGGCCTGGATCGGAACGGATCGGAAGGGATAGCTCCCTGGGCTGGCTGGGTGCCTGCATCGGTGCGCTCCTTAATGTCAGCGGACATAAATGTAAATTGGGCGCGTGCAGCTATTGTATTATCAAAGGAGGCCGCCCCAACTCCGACAAGCCACCGTCGCGGTGGACTCGTCCCAGTCCGAGTCGGCGGAGTAAGCAAAGAAGCTGGAGCAGAAGCTGGAATGGAGAACGATCCCCCATACCCATACCCATACCCTTCCAGCCAGAGCCAGAGCCAGACCCAGATCAGACCCAGGCCGCGTTGCGAGACTCGGAACTCGAGACTCGAGAATGAGAACGAGCAGTCTGGCTTGCCTTGCCTTGCCTTGGCCGGGGACCTTTATGCATAACTTTTAAAACTTGCGACATATCGACACATTTCAAAGTAATTCGCCTTCCAAGAATTCAGGCAGCATTGGGAGCACGGAGCATGCAGCATGGACAAGTTTAAATATTGCCAAAGCTCCCGCTAGTGCGGATAGCCCGAGATCCCGACTGCGATCCTTTGGGGATACGGAGCTGCCGCCGTTGCTCCTGCTGCTGCTGCTACTCGGGACCGCCGTCTCTTCTCGCTCTTGATACCGTTTGAATTTATTGCTGCCCACTACACTTTTGGTCTATTGTGTTCCTCGTTTTGCCTACCTTAAGTCTGGCCTGGCAGCCAGAGCCTAATTGTTTGTCGAGCTTGGAACTGGACTCTCCACTGGTCTGAGCCAAGTTCTAATTCTCTGGGTGAGTCTGAACTCCAAAGGGTTTGAGGTACAAAGACAAGAAGACTTTAAGGCTTAAAGACTTGACTTTAAGACTATAAGACTCTGGAAATTGAAGGCTCACATATCCTAAGACTGTAGAACTAGAAGACTCTAGGACTCAGGGACTGATAAACTAAAAGACTTTAGATATGTTAGAGTCTAGGATTCTTAAATTCCAAGTCTCTAGGAGACGATGCTACCAAGCCTTTCTCTAAGACCTAAATGTCTAAGCTCTTGATCACTTGGCTCTTAATACTCCATCTCCTAGTCCCAATTCTACTTTTGCTCCTGACTCCTATTCTCCTCTAATTCTATAGCCTTCTGGCTCAAAGACTTTGAATATTTTTCCCCAGCTCCTAGTCTCTTTGCCTTCCTGTTTTCCCCCCTGTTTTCCCAATCCTATTCATGACCCAAGCTAGGCGCTCTAGTTCCGGCGACTTTCTTCCTTGACAATGCCTCCAAAGTTGCAAATTTAAGTTGGCCCAGTACCCGGTACCCTTAGCGAACTTGGTTACCAGCTCCTCCTCCTCCTCATCCTCCTCCTCCTTCGTTTTTCTCCCTCTATGCCCAAGCAAAGGCCAGAGCCCGGCAGCCCGGCTGAAGTCTTGATAATTTATTGAGGGTTTTCGGTGACGTCGTTACGTTTTTGATATTCGGTTGCGGCTGCCGCTGCTAAATACTTCGCCTGGCCAAAAAGGGGTACACAAAATTATACCGTCCCGAGTCGGTCCGCGTGTCCGTCTGTCTGTCTGTCCGCTGTGTCCGCCGCTGTCCAACCTGTCCCAACTGTCGGCTGTCTGGTCGCAGTCGGTCTGGCTTTATCCTAAGCGCGCTCACGATCCAAGCTCCGCGCTGCTCCTGCAGATGCGGCTTAGCCAGCTTCAGTCTGAGCTTCAGCTTCGGATGAGGCTTTAGCTTTGGTATTGGCTTTGGCTGTGGCTTTAGAGTATCAGCTTCAGCCGCGCGGACTGCTTAGCCATGGCCCTGATTTTAAAATAGGACACATACAGTGGCCGGTAAGTTGGCATTTTTATGCGCGCAAAATGTCAACATCTTTGCAAAATGCCACATATTCCACATTGCGGCCAGCCAGTTGCTGTTGCTGCCTGTCCGCAGTCCTCCTCCCCCTTATCCTCCTCCCTCCGTCCTCCCCTGTCCAAGAGTACTCGATGTCTTGGACTTGGGGACCGTGGAACGTTTTGTTTACGAGCACAGCAACTTCTCTGGTGGTGGCTGCCACAGAGAGTCCAGCGAGAAACGGGATGGAAAGGGTAAGAAGCCGAGGGTACTCCCTCCTGTGGCTGCCACAAAAGTAGGCAACTCCTCCCTTTTAACAAGCCCCGGAGCTCTGAAGCTGAAGCAGCCTCAGCATCGACTTCATTCAGGAGCCGCCGCATTGATCTGGAGAGTGTCAGGCGCTTTAGCATATTGTGATTCATGTGACGCTCTGCCGCGCTGCTGAAGACAGCCTTTTAAGTTGGTTCTCGAAACCGAAGACGAGGCTGAACCCGATCTGATCCCCATTCCCCTTTTCGGAGACAATTGTCAGAAGTAGAAGTCGGGTAATAAAGCGAGCCCCTTCTATACCATATTTTCCATATTCCTGGCTAATTTTAGAAAGCGTTTCGGGGGCCGCATAACTCCGGCCTGACAAGCTGACATTCCAGCAAATAGGACAGTAATTAAGACAGATCCAACCGCTGCGGTGAGCTGTCAATACCATTGTCTAGCCTCAGTTGACTATTTGGAGGAATGGCCCGGC
The DNA here is from genome assembly GCA_008042585.1 of Drosophila punjabiensis. Classification (NCBI taxonomy): domain Eukaryota; kingdom Metazoa; phylum Arthropoda; class Insecta; order Diptera; family Drosophilidae; genus Drosophila; species Drosophila punjabiensis. Next base: position 13,819 of record VNJR01010094.1, read on the forward strand.
GGTTAGGGGATTCTCCGAGTTGCAGTTGGACAGGTATGTGACAACGATTGGGCAGATTTGTCTCTCGGCTTCCAAACAATCGCTCCGGTGGCCCCCGGCAGGCCATTGGGACAATGGTTAGCTGGTGTTTCTGGCTTTATTTCGATGGATTTGGCAAGCGACGAAGAAGAAGAAGGCTTTCAAAGAGGAGACTTTATCAGGGACTTGAAGAATATGTATTAGATGGAAAGATTTGAGGATTTCTGTTGGATTAATTTCAGATTAATTAAGGATAAGTAGTCACAATTCTTTATAATCATTTAATAGGATTTTAATAAAAGAAAAAGGATCAATTGGCTTAAATATCTAAAACGTAGTAGTTGTAGCATCTTTTACAGAGCAGTATTAAAAATATTTTGCTAAAAGTAAAGATTAAAGTATCTTAAAACATTCCCAACAGAATATAGTATCTTAAAACATTCCCCACATTCGCTTTCTTGATTTTATATTGAGTTCAGAAACATTTTCATAGTTTTTGGATAGGGATATTTAATTAACATATAAGATATTTTTAGACACCGGACAAAGGAATTAGTTAGACTCGCGAGACTGGGCTATGGGGACCACGCTGTAAATTTTACAAAAACTCTTTAGCTGCGAGGTTTCTTAATTCGACAATCTTAACTCTACTCTAAGAAACTGTCTTTAATTTTGTTAATAAAATAAATTATTATTCCTGTCTGCAAATTCTGTTGAACTCAGAATATTTTACATTATTTCTGCTATTTATATGCCCTTTAAAATCAACCTATAATTATATCGCTTTCAGATATTTCTGTTCATACACTTTCAACAATATTGAGCTAAGTTATAGGTGAAACAAGCTTAATGTTTATTGATTTGAAATTTAAGTTTTAGTATAAAATCATCATAAACTACGATTATTTTTTAGCTATATTAGAATTATTGCTTGCTTGCGTTATTAACGAAAGTAAAGCCAAAGAAAAGCCTTTTCAAAATTATTTCAAAAATCTTATTAAAGCAGTAAAAGCCATGAAATAATTCAGATTAATAGTTAAATCACAAATAAATAAAATATTTTACTACAGTTTCCCCACTTAAATACAACTTTTTAACTACACAAGTTTCCTAGTTGTGTGAAGTTTTCAAAACCGCTTTTAATTACACTCAACATCTTCGGTTACACTCTCATATATTAGAAAGCTTCTCCCGTGAGATATGCTAATTAGCAACCTTGATTTATAATTCATATGGAAACTGACACAGGGCTGCACTTAAAACTAATTAGAGTGCACGGCTCGGACTCCAGCTTAGCGCCTCCAAAGAGTCAACCAGAAGTTCTGGTCCAGAACGAAACCTGCTGCCTGTTTAGAATGGCAAATCATTTGGCGCCTCGACGGGGAGCGATGGAGCATTGGGACCAGTCAGCTTCATCTTTGGACTCAGCTCGGCAAGGTAATAAAAGCCATTTTGGTTTTCGGCTGGCCAAGAGGACGAGTCGAGGGGGCCCAGAGGTGGGTGTGGCCAGCAGAGAGGCATCTTCGGCGGCAGCTTCTCTCCATTTGCTCCATTTGCAGTCTATTGGCTGCCTGCTGTGTGGCTGCAGGCGCCCCAACCCGAGCGAGAAAAAAATAAAAAACAAAAACAGCAACAGATTTCAGAGGCTTACAAGAGGCCGGAAAACGAGTTTGGCCCAAGCAACTCGACAAGGCACGACCTGGGCCCAGTTCCAGTTGCAGCAGCAGCCACAGCCGCAGCTCTCGGAGCTGTATCGCGGAGCTCGGCGGCGGCGGCTGCCCAGGTGTGATGTACTTGAATAACTTAACGACGCAGGCCCACAGTTGTCGGCGGCCGATCGGATCGCATCGCATCGCATCGGCCATTTACGCATACATATGCATGCCAGCATGTACATATGGCGGCCAGCCTGTATGTAGATGCTGCCTGGCCAATAAGCATAAACAGCCCAGCATCCGGGCCAGCTCAGCCGCCATCTTAGCTTTAATGAACATGAACGTAAACGGGAATGCGAATGCGAATGCGGACGCGGACGCGCTACCTGAGCGAATGAGAGCGACGCGGCACGCACAATGGAGGAGGAGAAGGTGTACACTGGGGAAAGTTAAGGTGACTAATAATTGTACTAAGAATTTAAGGAAACATTAAGAGAAATATATGAAAAACGTTCTTTTAAGATTGAACGGAAGCTAAGATTGGAATGTACTGAGAGTTAAATTTCTGTGATGATGCCAAAATTTCCTACTTAAACAAACAAATAATTAAATACTTAAGTAGATGGCACGCCCAATGGAGGATGAGAAGGTGTACACTGGGAAAAGTTAAGATGACTTAGAATTTACAAAGAACTTAGGGAAAAATTAAGACGGCTTCATGAAGTTCCTTTATAAAGCTCCTAAAGATTGAAGTGAAAGAAAGAAAGGAGCGTACTAAGATGATGCCAGAATTTCGCATTGACAAATAATAAATATTTAAGTAGGTGGAAGCTGAGTAATGGCTTTTGAGAATGAAATTTAAATATTTTATACATTTTATTTGAATACATTTCATTATGCCCAATCCATTTATTGTAAGCTACTTGAGATTTTGTGTTTTAATTTATTGAAACCATGTAGCTCCTTTGAGTGTTATATTTCTAATTAATTAACAAGAAAGGAATTTATTTAATTTATTGAAACCAATTACATAGCTCCTTTGAATGTTATATTTCTCATTAAATAACAAGAGAGGAATTTATTTAATTTATTGAATATTATATTTCTCATTAATTAACAAGATAGGAAGCTAACTCTCGGGAAGCCAAAGTTTATATACTCTTGCATATAAATCAATTATAACTAAGCCAAAAATACATTAATTTCAAATTGGGAAGTTTTTCTATGCTAGTTTTTATTAGGTTAACAACTCCGCATAGTAAATATAGAATTTAAATATTTTAAAATTTTTTTATAATTTTTTTACAAGTTTAACGATGTAACCCCATAAAAATTTCGAAAAATTTGAGTACATTTTTGTTCGTTCTAAAATGGCTAAATTAACGTGGCTTTTTATGCTGATCAAGAATATATATAATTCATAGGGTCGGAAACAACTCCTTCTTTTAACTAATATTATAAAACCCTACAAAGGTAAAACAATAAATCACTTTCTAAAAGGGCACGTTTTTAAGAAAATTAAGACGAATATTAAGGAAATAAATTAGTAAATTATATATATAAATTATCTAGTATATATAAAAATAAACACAAATCACCATCAACAAAAACCTAAGGGCAAATGTCTTAATTCAAAGTTCCTAAAATCTATTTTTATTTATTTTTCTACGTGTATTAGTCTTCTCTTTGTGTTGGTAAGGCACCAATATATACATATATATGGTAGGTATATGCCGGCTTTGTATACCAACAGTACATAATTAAACTAATGAAGCAAGCCAAGCATCATCATCATCATCATCATCATCTTCATCTTCGTCGTCGCCATCATCACCATCACTCTTCGAGGGCCGAGCGAGCGAAGCCGACTTCGGATTCGTTCGGCTAATGAGGTTTATTGCGGCCTGTCGTCGCCCGATCTCCACCCCGCTCACCCCGGCCACCTCAGGCACCATCCAACAGCCGCCGCCTCCATTTTCCGCCGAGAAGAAACGGCGAAGACCCAGTTCTCACACAAGCGATTTTAAGAGCATAAAAAAGATACAAAAACTTAATGGATTTTAGCACGCACATACACATAGAGACCATACGACGACTCCCTCGCAGGTGGAGAGGCAACCGAAACAGGGGACCAGAGACCAGGGACAGGGGTACGGGGACCGGGCCCTAAATTATATGGATTGCATGGAAATGGAGGCAGTACTGCCTCGTACATGCGCGTACCACCAGTAACTAGAGTAATTGCATGTGGAGGATCTCTGTACTTAGCCAGTTGTCTGAATTCGAACAAAAATACGAGAACGAGTACGAAATTTAAATGGCAGGCCAGCGGACCCGAGGTTTTCGATAATGGGCCCTAAGGGGGAGTTTCGCCACATTTTCAGGCAGTCCTGATCTATAATGGGGTTATAGGGTGCCGACAGATTTGAATGTCTGGAAAACCACTAATTGGGGTTATTAAAATTAATTAACTCGAAACGTTTATATGGCTCTTGCTTGAATTTGTGATCGTTAATTGGTCATAACGTATCCGAGGTTCCGAGAGGTACTAAAAAATATAATGTTTTGAGGGTAAAGTTTAGACTTGGGTAAAAGAGAACTAAGAGGAGATTCTTGAAAGAGATCCTTGGGAATATTTTTAAAGGAATGGTATTAATTTTGAATAATTATAAAACAAAGAAAAATTGTGGAGTTTGGTTTAAATTCGATTGAGTTTTAGGATACTCTCTAAACTCTTTTCTAGTTTTAAATACCGATCAATCATTTTCTGAGATACTTTTATTATCAACTTATAAAATAATAATAATAATAAATGAAGAAGTATAGAAACATTACATCCGATTTATAATAAAATTATATTTTTAATAAATTAGGATCATTTTCTACTAATTTCAGGTCTTCAACAAGAAGTCTTATAGAATCTTATACAATCTTTAAGTATTACAAGTGCTTTAATTTAATCAATTTAGAAGGCATATTCTGTCGTTCATTTACTTCCGAAGAGGACGTAAAAATATTAGTAAAGATATTCTTATTTATCTCATTTCAAAGTCAATTTAAGTTTGAGTTCCCAATTTCTTCCATGAGCTCCTACATTTCTTCATAAGAAACCAAAAACTCAGAGTGCATAAAATTCCCTGCATTCTCAAATCTCTAAAAAAAACTCTTAAAAAACTTCACCTTTTTTGCACTTTTTCCTGACATACCCTCTGCGCAGATTCATCAATACAATTAACCAATTAACCTGTCGACACGCGATTTATACAAAGATTTGCGAAAGATTTATCTCTGGCTCTTCCAAGAAGTTACAGCTGCCTGGAATCTCCTTCTACGTCAGTGCCAGGTTTTAGTTTTAGTTCCTGCTTCAAGCAAAAAGGGGAACTTCATCACTATGCATATATTGTACAACCAGGAACTATGGATTTTATAGAATTTATTTAAGCCATTAAAGATTTCCTCCGTCCAGCTTAGTCACCATGAAATCTTAATTAATTGCCAAACTTGATTGAAAATCCACATATATGTACAGATCGCTTGTTTATTGGTCATTGGATTTTATTTTTATGTGGAAAACTATTTAGATTGAAGCCTTGACTTGATTTATGGTGGAAACCATAAAAGATCGAACCGAATGGAGTTGATTTGTGAGCCAAGCCCAGCCGGAGGATTTCGAGAAATGTGACGAAAAATGCGACAAGCTTTCGCCTGAAAATAACTCAAGAGATTCCCCGAAATCCCTTGAATGTTTCTTTTTTTTTTGTTATTTCGAATTTCTTTTTGCTGATTTATCAAAGCTTTTCCATCTGTACTTAATTCAATTTCATGGCTACATTTCCATTCATAATTTCCAAGCCAATTTGTAGACGGGAATTTCCCGTCGGAAACTACGAAAGTCAGAGGCATAAACTATGGGGGTGTATACTATATACTATATAGACGGATATCAAAACCTCATGCGTGGCTATCAAGCTGTTTAGATCTGTTCAGCTAAATCTTTTTAATGGTCAAAAACAGCTTGACCTCTGGCCGAAATATATACGGAAATTAAAACCTCTTTTCGGGGCTTTTCTCCTCGCTCGTTCCCAGGCTCTCCACCCCCGAGAGATCCGAGACCCGGTCCCTGAGTCTTGGTTTACTTTCCACTTGACCAATTTCGAGCCGCCGTCCAAAGACGAAAGACGTTCTTAAGTTATTCGCGGCCGTCCATTTACATACTCGGAGAGGGGCAATGGAAGGGAGAACTGCGAAGCGAGAAGCGGATACAAACACAAGTGCAAGTGTGTTGTGGGCCTGGAAAAATACAAAATAAAAAAATACAAATAAAACCGAAACTGGGGCCACACTAAGGAAAATCTAAGCAAAATTCCCAGGTACCAGGTACTAGTGTATATGCCCCCTATATACCCCCGTATATACCCCCCATGTACCCCCATATATACACCCGTTTTTATGGCATCCCCGACGGTGTTTCTCGCTTGTCGTGCCAGTATCTTTACTATCTCAGTGTTTGTCTCTCGTCTCTCTCTCTCTGTGTCTCTCTGTGACTAAGTCTTGAAAAGTCCCCAGTCATCAGGGTCTATATATATATATATATATACACCCTCTAATGCGGCTTACTCTGGTATATATATAAGCATACACACGATCTAGAGAATTTCTTCACCACTACACAGACGGCTTTTCCATTTTTCATTATGGTTATTATCTTGAAGATATGTATCTTCGCTTCGCTTGGATATAATTAAACAGCGAGGAAAAAAAATTTTTTGCATGGGAAAAATGTAAATATTACTTGTAATTTGTTAGCAGATGATGTGGATGTTCGTGATCATATGAGGGTTCCATTTTTATACGGCAACGGCGGTGTTCGTGGTAACGGTGACGCTGATGTTGTTGATGTTGTTGCTGTTGCAGTTGTTATTGTTGCTGTTGCAGTTGTCGGTGGCAGGTTGAGATTTTAGTTGTTGTTGTTGTTTGGGGCTTTGCTTTAGCAGGGCCAGCAGCATTTTGCTTAATGTTGCATTATTCCGTTAGCTTTTTCCCTTCGTCGGTGTGGGGGCAGGTGGTCTGCTGCTGCTGCTGTTGCTGCTGCTGCTGCTGCTGCTGCTGCTACTGCTACTGCTGCTGCTACTACTGCCTTGCCGGTCCCAACATTTTCGCCCCGTTACAGTTCCAACCATAAATCTATGCACTCGTCGGCATGTGTGAATTTGCGTCCATTTGTTGTCAGATTTTAGCGTTGTTTTTTTTTTTTCTCGCTGCTACTGCTAGACCCTAACCCACATTTTTCGGTTACGATTTTGCAATCGGCTAATGATGTGGATACATTTATTTTGCACACTTTTAGAGGGTTTCTCACTTGGTTTTCCACTTGGTTTTTTCTACCGATTTAATAATACCTCTTGATACCACTCACTCTTTTGGGTCTTGGGTCACTTGGCACTTGTGTTCGATTGTTGCTTTAAGGGATTAGTTAGTTGGCACTTGGTTTTGAGGGATACTCTTGATGAAGCTTCGATGATAGAACCCAAAATCTTTTTTAAACAGTTCGTTTTTAAGGGAACTAATTACACTTTTAGTTCTTAGGTTGGTTTTTGGACTATTATTATACGTGATTTTGGGCAATTCGTGTTTGTTTGCTGGATTGATTTTTAAAAACCACTCATTTGAGGGTTCTAAGACTTTGATTTTGATTTGGGAAAATACTTTTTTGAAGGTTTTTGAAATGAATTTAGGCACCTTTTTAAACCTTTAACACAGGCTCCGGCAAAACACTCTTTTTAGTTGGTTGAAAAAACACTTTTCAATGCAAGATCGATTGATTGATTGATGATCCTTTTCTAGTTTAAAGAAACTATATTTATATAGCTTTAAAGATTGGTTTTAGCTATAAGACAGCACTTTTTAGAACGTTTCCCAGCTTGATTTTCCACTCTTTTTTTCTAGTTAGATTTCCTAATAAGAGACTCGAGCTCTTGGCAAACACTTTTCAGCTCTCAGTGAACACGCTTTTCCGATCCGCGAGAGTCTGGACGGGGACCACTAACTAATGAGCGTATCGACTGCCTAAAATCAAGGGCTTCGACGACATTTCACAAGATACTCGAGGAGCACAAACCGCTCGAGGGAGCGGACGCTCTGTGACAGCGGCAACAACACTCTTGGGAAAATGAACAAATGCACAAAGAGACTAACTAAGTTAGTAACTGGGCCTATGCACGGCGGCGGCCAGTCGGTAGTCAGTCGCTGTATGTAGATATATTTATGATTACAACCGAAGGGGAGACGCAGATGGCGATGTCAATGGAGAGGCGAGAAGCCAAAGCTAAGGCTAAAGCCCGATATCGAGAGTCCAAGACCGAGTCGGAGCCGGAGCCGGAGCCGCATGAACCACGCTGATGACGAACCGCAAGCCAACTGATCGACGCTCTCTCGGGGCCCGGAGATTGTGAACTGAACCTGAGAGGTGTCTCTGCCTCAGTCAGTGCCTCAGCCTCGGAGACCCGAGACCCGATCTGCGATCTATAAGGCCAAAAAGCGAAAAGCACCAGCGCAAACCTTTCGCGCAACTCGCAGTCTTGGGCCAGAGCGGCCAGAGAGCGGCAGCTGCTCAGCAAAGCGGAACGAGCAAGTGGCCCAGGTGACTTGGCTCCCATGCCAGGCCTCAGCCAAGCCGAGACCCCGAGCAGCTAAAGCGGCATATTCTTTGAATCTAATGAAACAAGCCTTATTTAATATTCGTTTCTCTCTCTTCTCACTCTCCCGTTCTCTCTCGGCCGCCGGAGTCTCACTTTCGGACAGGGAAAACCTGTTCCCCGACTCATTTGTTGTGGGAGAGACGACTTTGCATTTGGTTTGTTTCAATTGGTTGGAGGCCCCAATGTCGCTGGGGTCTCCTCTACGCCACTTGCCGCTGTGTGAGTGCCGGGGCCACAACTACACACGAGTCCGATCCGATCCGATCCGAGCAGGGGGTCTCTCCACCCATACCATGACAGAGCGTATGCAAATATGCATGTACGCCAAGAGGTATGGTAATGTGTGCGGCGAAACCATCTGGGAAAAGGGTGTTATGTGGATCAAATGGGGCACAAAGCGTTGCAGCAGAGATATTGGAAGGGAAAATGTATAATATAACACAAAACGGGAAGGTTTTAATTTAAAGGTGTTAAGGGGTTTAACGAGAGGTTCCTTAACTAAAAGAATCAACAAAGATGAGCATGATCATGGTATGAGAAACTTGAATTAAATTAGGGTTTATGAATTAAGAATATAAACAATGCATAATCTATACATGTACTATATAGATAATAGAACCAATAAATCACTTTGTTAACAAGACAATTACTTTATTCATTATTATAAGTTAGTAAGTATTCATTAATTGACCATTAAGAACCTAAGATCTATGTAAGTATCGAAAATTACCTTCCAAAATAATCTATTTTCCATACCGATCCTTTAATTTATACCAAGAACCGTAATCATTATAAGTTTTATTTTAAAAATCACATGATAATAATTTCAAATCTTAAACCAACTCAATTTAAAATCCAAACAATTACTATAACGTAAATCTACCAAAACTATATAAAAACCTAATGCATACAGTCAGGATATAAATCAATAAATCAAATGGCTTTTCCCATGCCAATTCAATTGCCTTTTCAGAAAAACATCATTCTCCCTCCCCACGGCCCCATTACGCATACGCCCCGTGAGGCTGTAAAAAGCTGGGAATATTCAAATAGAGCCATATTTAATTTTTATTTCACTCTCCACCCACCCAGTGAGTGAGAGAGAGAGAGGGGCCAAGCAGTGATTGGTATCCAGCGGGAGATAAGCAACCAAATTGCATATTGCAACAACTGCGGGCAGCCAAGAGCCAAGAGCCAAGCCAAGCCCAAAAGATCGGCGAACCTCCCAGAAGACGAGTCAAGTACGTTGGCAGGTAACAGTGCAGGGCATTTAATATACTCGTACTTGTGAGCTTCATCGGAGGAGGAGGAGGAGGAGGAGGTGGCCGCCGACCAAACAGAGTTCATAATTAAGCGCCAGAATGCCGGGAAAGCCTTCGCTTCTTACCTTAGATGCAAAATATTTGTTTATCACATCGCGATAATTGCCGCCGGCGAACTGAAGCCGCAGTCGAAGTGGATGCGGACTTGGATTTATGTGCGGAGGGGCCAAAGTCAGGCAAAAGGTTCGGGCTCCAGCATCGGTCAGACCAAAAGAATGAAAAGCTTAAAAGATACTGCGCAAGCGTGTGCCGACCGCAGACCGAAGACGGAACACTGAAGACTGAAGACTGAAGAGGACCGAAAGACTGAAAGACCAAAGACTAAAGACCGAGAAACGGGGCTGGGATAAGGATTGCGAATGGGAATGGGAATGGGAATGGGAACTGGGTATGGGGATTGGGGATCGGATCAAAGCGTGCCTCGGTGGTGGGTACAAGTTTATTGGCGTGGCGTATGTGCAAATAGCCGCTCGCTCGGCTCCATCGACTGCTCCAAAAATGTGGGCGTGTGACACTTGAGCGGCTATCGCCAGCGCATCTCGGCCTAAACGCAGCAAAAGAAATAAAAAAAAATGAAGCAAATTATTGATAAGCAGATCGGGGGTCTCCCAGCAGCAACACTGCAAGAAATCAGCCACTGCCCTCGAATCGAACCAGTTTCCGCTGCGACTCTTGGCCGCATTGATTTCTCCCAGTGCCCCGCCAGGTAGGAGGTGCAGTTTGCGAGTCCTTATCGCTGATTGAAGCTCGGCACACGTTGGTCCAGGTCCCTGGCTCATGCATCGATGATGGCTGTCTCAGCTTTCTGAGTTTTCTCTCTTGCCGTTCTGTTATGTAAGCAGCCGCCACTGCGGTAGGTACGACTGCACAGTGCTTCCCAAAAGAGGGTGTGTTCCAGCATTGCACAATGGGGCTAACGAAATAGTTGACAATGAAGTTATTAGCGGCATAGGATTTGTTTTAATTAAATCGATTGTAGTTATGGTTAAACTTAAGTTAAATTAAAGAGGCAGCTGAATTTTGAATTGGGAGAAGAGCGGCAAACAGTGTTGCAAGGCATGTGCAGTCCTCCGCTTTGTAACACTGGCAGTGTTGCCAGACTTGCACAAAAATATTTGTTATTAGTTTGTTTCTTTAATTAATTTATTAGTTTCTGAAGGATTTAATCTTGATTAGAAATTGAATTTAAAATTCAGAAGAAATATACGCAGAAACTATTACAATAATTAAACAAAAATAACGCCAAAATTTCATTCCTTTTGCTGAATTACAACCAGATTAAAGGCTTTGTTTATATTAATATAAACACAAAAAACAATTCCCCTCTTTTGCCTTTTAAAACCCATTTGCTCAATTTAACAAAACAAAACATTTGCCATTTAGCAAACAAAGAACATTATAACCAAATCGGGTTTTAAACAAAAATCACATTTAATTGAAACATTCACATCGTTTCTTTTCTTTTTTTTATTTAGTTTTGTAAAACCCTAACTCTGCTGTTTGTCTGGAAAAAGATTAGATGCATGGTCATCATCATCTAAGATCTTGGGCGTTCCTTCTTCTCCTTGTAGAGAGCCAACAGAGAGACGTTGGCCACCTTGACAACCTTGAAACGGACACCGGGAATATCACCGACGGCGTGACCCTTGCGACCGAAACCGGCAACCAGAACCTCGTCGTTCTCCTCAATGTAGTTCAAGCTACCGTCACGGGGCACGAAGGCGGTGATCTTCTTGCCGTTCTTGATCAGCTGCACCCTCACGCACTTGCGGATGGCAGAGTTGGGCTGTTTGGCCTCAACGCCGCTGTAAAAGCAGAGAAAAATACAAATTAGAAACTTATCCAAAATATGGAGACAATTCATTAAAGGCAATTTATATTCACCGCGCTGCTGCTGCTGTAGCTGGCACGCTTGTCATCTCACAGTATAATCCTGTGATTTGAGTTTTTCAAACACAACAAAACACAAAAATATACTGCGAGGCGTCGAGACGTGAGATCTGTGGAGAGGAGGAAGCACTTGCCGGGGGGAAAGGCACACATCAATCTGTACTTACACCTTCTCGAGGACGATTCCCTTGGCGTGGGAAGCACCTCCGAAGGGATTGGCCTTCCATCTGGTTCCCAGATGAGCCTTCTTGTAGTCCTTGTCGGCCCAGCGCTGGTCGCGGCGATGGTTCACATGCTTCCTGGCAGTGCGCAGACCTCTTGGCTTGCCTGTAATAAATCAAGATAACTCATTAGTTGCCTAAACACTGTTTAAACGGCGCATCACAATGTAAACAAATGGCAGCTTGCTTATGCGGCTTCGGTTTTGAGGTTACATCGAGCCAACTTTTGTAAATATCACCAAATGCCAGTTCTGCGCAAATAACACTTGCAGCTGGTGCACATTACGGTATTGTATAGTTAAAACATTATATTTTATTGATACACCCAGAGATTTATTCGATTTTTGCAGATTTCTGGTCACTAAATAGTACAAGTCTCCGACTTCTTTGAATTTTCACCAATTTCAGGCCATTTCGGCTCCAATTCACTTACGTCTTCAGCCGAACCGCACTGCTAGCTCCATTTGTTAACTGCTTAGCAAGTCAGTTTGTTTATTTCACGCAAAAATCTATCTTTTTCGCAACTCACCCATGATTTTTCAACTTTCTCGGCAAAAGGCGGAAATAAAAGAAAGAGCGAGACGGTTATAGCGGGTGACCAGCTGCTGGAACTATAGTTTACAGCTAAAATTTGTCGGTTTAGTTCTTGGATTTTCCCCTTCACAGTATCTGGTCATACTGGTTTAACGAGACGTAATGAAACTACGTAGCTGTCTATTGGTTATTGGTCTCACGTAAGTTAGTAAAGCGTGCTTAAACCTAAATTAACTTAAGCTTATTTATATGTTTATAATAATATGTACCCTTTCTGTTGAACACAAACGATAGTAAACACGAAAGTAAACAAGAAGTAACCGTTATTGACGTAAGAAAATTAATCGCTTTGTGATTGCAAAAACATCGATATAATGAGTATCGATAGTAGCCATCGACAATGTGACCAGATGATGCGAAAGGGAAAACGCGAAATGATCTGACCAATTTTAGGAAGTATTTATAGTTCCTGCATCTGGTCACTCGTGGCTCTGCACGTGTTTTTCTTTTCGAGATTTTGGCCGCGTGTTTAACAGCAGTGTCCACATTTCGCCGAAAGTTGTATTAAAAAGTGCAAGTACAGTAACTAAATATGGGAAAACCAGGTGAGGAAAACAACCAGCTATAAAGTCTCATTAAAGCGCACTGTTCAAACGTCGATATGCGCGCCAAACTTAACCTATTGTTGGGTGAATATTTAAATGTGATCTCTTCTTTTTGCAGGTTTTAGTCCACGCGGTGGCGGCGGCGGCGGCGGAGGAGGAGGCGGTGGCTTCCGTGGTCGTGGTGGTGGCGGCGATCGCGGGGGTGGCGGCGGATTCCGTGGACGTGGAGGCGGCGACCGTGGTGGAGACCGGGGCGGCCGAGGTGGATTTGGAGGACGCGGCGGCGGCGGCGGCCGTGGAGGTGGCGGCGGACGCGGAGGTGGTGGCTTCGGCGGACGAGGTGGCGGCGGTGGACGCGGTCGTGGTGGCGGCGGAGGACGTGGAGGTGGTGGACGTGGAGGCGGCGCCGGAGGCTTCAAAGGCGGCAAAACAGTCACCATCGAAGCGCATCGTCACGAGGGCGTGTTCATTGCCCGCGGCAAGGAGGATGCTCTGGTCACCAGGAACTTTGTGCCCGGCTCGGAAGTCTACGGCGAGAAGCGCATCTCTGTCGAGGTTTGTTGTTATTCCTTTGTTTATGTATACACCTGCTTTTCCCGCTTTTCCCCTGCGTTGCCGCTAATGATGAGGTTGTGCAGGGGTACAGAACATGGCATTATGTGGCCATGAGCATCCTCGGCGGCCACCTGTGGCTGTGTGCACTTCAGGTGCACGTGAAGCAGCTGCGGGGGCTCCAAGGCGTGCTTAGAATTAATGCACAACTGAGGCAATCCACCAGAGAGACTATTTTTGAAAAGAAAACACCAACCACTTTCGTCTTCTAATCACACTTGTGTTTTCTTTGCAGACCAATGGCGAGAAGATTGAGTACCGTGTGTGGAATCCCTTCCGATCCAAGCTGGCCGCTGCGATTCTGGGAGGCGTTGAGCAGATTCATATGCCACCGGGCTCCAAGGTCCTGTACCTGGGTGGTGCTTCCGGAACGACAGTCTCCCATGTGTCGGACGTTGTGGGACCCGAGGGTCTTGTCTATGCCGTGGAGTTCTCCCACCGTTCCGGTCGTGATCTGATTAATGTGGCCAAGAAGCGCACCAACATCATACCCATCATCGAGGACGCTCGCCATCCCCACAAGTACCGCATGCTGGTCGGCATGGTGGACACGATTTTTGCCGACGTTGCCCAGCCGGATCAGGGACGTATTGTGGCGCTGAATGCCCAGCACTTCCTGAAGAACGGCGGACACTTTGTCATCTCGATCAAGGCCTCCTGCATTGACTCGACGGCGCAGCCCGAAGCTGTCTTTGCCGCCGAGGTGAAGAAGATGCAGGCGGACAAGCTGAAGCCGCAGGAGCAGCTCACGCTGGAGCCCTATGAGAGAGACCACGCCGTCGTTGTCGGCGTCTACCGACCACCGCCCAAGCAGTAAGCAGCTGCCTGCTGCCGGGTTTTAGTTTTAAGGCTATTGTACTAATACAGACGTGTTGTATTAAGTTTCTTTTTAAATATAAAACCATAGTTGTAAAGATAAATCAAAATGCAAACTATTTTTGTAGCAAAGACGTACAAAAAATACACAGAAACCAAACGGAATTGAAGCGGGGAGTGTTTTCAGGGTTCAATTGTTGCCAAAAGAGGGTTTCATTATAAAGGAAATTACTATTATTTAGTTCCTTTACTTTTCCTTTCCTTTAAAACAGTCCTTTTTACTTGTCTTTATTTTACTGCCACTAAAACTAAGCTGTACAATTTTATTCAATTAAACTTTTTGGTTATTCATCACAGAACAGAATTTGGAACTACAATGTTATAGATAGTATAAATAAAAACAAATTATAAAAAAACCCTTTATGTATTTAATGAACTAAAAAATTATAAAATAATGACGCTGCGGACAGGATTCGAACCTGTGCGGGTAGAACCCAATGGATTTCAAGTCCATCTCCTTAACCACTCGGACACCGCAGCCGAGTATCGCAGGGCGTCCCAAATACCCAATTTAAGATACAAGTGAACTTTTCGCAATTATTTAACCCTGACCAACCTTTTTTTAATGATGCTGCAATATTTATAGAAGCGTTGTAAAATATTGTCAAAATACATATATGATTAGAAAATAAA
>VNJR01010095.1:0-188989 GCA_008042585.1 Drosophila punjabiensis
GCGTGGCCTTGTTACCGTTTTTCGGCAAGTTGAGCTTCTCCAGCCAGTTGCGCAGTTCTACTGCCGTATAGTCATCCGCGCCGATGGTTTCCATTTGGTTACTGTTTAGCGCGATTGTTGTAAACTTCGTTTATTGGTTTGTAGGTTGAGTAAATGAGAAAAAAAAAATTTTCACATTTATCCCACTTCTGAATTGTAGGGCGATATAAAAGGCGGCTGTTCTCTTCTCTTGTCACAAACGAAGTGTTCTTTATTCCATTGTTTCAGTTCCTCTTAGCCTATTACGTATGTGTATTGGTGCGAATGGAACACACAAAGTGGTGTTCCTGAGCACGATCTTTATAGAGAGACAGTTCAATGTATACATGGTGTTCTTATAACTAAGTGTGTATTTGTAAATATATGTACAATCAGTAGGTCTTTGTATAAGGTAGTGTGACTGTTTGCTATTATCGTTAGTGTGGCTGCTTGCTACAAAAGTTAATAATTGACTTATAACATTTCTTATCACTCACATAACAAATAAGAGAAATCTTCTAGGAATCAAATTTGAACTTCAGTTTTTCAATTAATATTCGTTAATATATATTCGAAACACTCCATTGCACGACCAGTCTAACATTCCCTTCTCCTGCACGGTATCCTGTGGGTCTCGGGATCATTTGCATACACGATATGGCGGATGGGCTGGCAAGCAAGCAAGCAAGAAGAAGGACTCTCGGTTAGCTGCTTACTGTTTGCTGTTTGCCGACGCAAAGTCGATTGCCGATATACCAAATTGACGTTTAGTATAATAAATTGAATGCCATGCCTCACATTGTTCCCCTCATGTTTGTGCTGCTCCCGCTGCTGGGCATCTGGTTGGATGAGTGGATGAGCTGGGGCAACGCAGTTGCCATTTGGCATTGTAAATTATATTAAATATGCAAGACAATGCTTTCATATAAATCCTCTAAATGAATTTCAAGCACGCAAACACACGCGCCACTGAGCACAGGGCACACACACACTGGGGCATGGGTATAAGTGGATGCTCTGGATTGTTCAGAGGACCTTAGTCCTGGGCCATTTTCTACACTGTTTTAGCACGCGCGTCGCAAAAAACTTGCGAGCTGTTTATTGGAAATTAGTTAAAGCACCCCTCGGGCCAAGTCCTGCGAGTCCTGCGTGTCCCATCGTTGCCCTGGGCTAGTTAAGCTGCTCCCGAGCTGTTCAGTGGCTTAATTTCTAGCGGGCTCGTAAATCTCTGCAAAATGCTGCGGACTGTTTAAAAATTACAGACCCCGATCACGTTCTGCAGCGAGGAAAGTTTCGACTTCCTATAAACACTCGAGAGATGCTTTGTATTGTGTCGTAAACGTAAACGTAAACGGAAATGGGAAAGTCGAGCTGCGAAATGCGAAACAATTGCATAAGCTACAAGGGGGAGAGTATAACTTCGGTTGATGCGTTTACTAGATGTGTGTGTGGAAAATGCACAAGGCGCAAGGTGAGACGCCGCACTATGAGGCGTATACGCAACCCCGCTGGCCACACTTAACCCCATCGACTGGACTTAACCCGACATGGCATGGCCCATTTGTTGCTGCCGCTCTTTGGCACGCTGTCGCTTTGAATGCTTTACGCTCGATTGAGTATTTATTTGATTTCTCATTTGTGTCGTCTGCCAGTTGACCATTTTTTTCCCCATTTCTACATTTCCACCATTCTCCTTCATTCGCCTTGGCTCTCAGCCATTCTCCTTGCCCCCAGGACTCGGTGGCTCCTTCGTGTCGCATTGCTAGAGGGGGACACCGAGTCCGTGCTGTAATTCAAGTTCTGTGGCCAAAAGTTAGCCACAGTTGATTGGTTAGACAAGGCTTTTTGTTCTTGCGAACTTCGATGGTTGTTTCCGGCTTGTCTGCCGTGCCGTATTTTTCAAGAAATGAACGGAACAAAGTTAATGAAACTTCTGCCATGTTACAGTAAACTGCATTAAAGGCGCAACAGCAAAAAGCAGAGGATCCTGGCGAATCAGGAGTAAATTCTCGGTTGCACCCGCCAATGTTCATTGTATGGTATATTTTTTTTGCCATGATATTTCTTTTGCGAAATTGGAATATATATGGCCTGCCATTTGTTGTTTCTCTGTTGCACAGTTGTCGAATGCACTAAATATTTTTTCAGCATTGATATAGTGTGCAATATTGCGCATACGCCGCGTGGCCATAAAGTACTCACCAAAAAGCCCCATCACAAACAGCAAAGGCAGCATCAGGAGCATCAGGAGCAGCGGCAGACAATGTAGCGGGGCCAATCGATGGTGCGTAACAACTTTAGCATACTTTATGCTCCGCGGCCATATCGTTTAATCGAAACACGTGTCCTGGCTGCCAATGGCCAATGGATAATTGCCATCGATGAAAACACAAAATGCTCCGGGAGACGAACGCCATCAGATTATCTCGTAGCGTCGTAGCCATCACCATCGCTCTTCATGCCGCGTTTCCCTTTACAGTTTAATGTGCCGGCAGCTGAATTCAATCCGCTTTGATTGGCCAAGTGATTCCTTCACTCGGTATTTTTAAGTGGCCCTAAAATCAAGCGATAGCGAGATAATTATGCCATGAAACTTGCCCGTTTCCCTCCAGCTTATCTCGGGTCTGAACTGCAGTTGGTTAACTGCGAAAGTTCACCTTGTTCCCGATCTGTCAACGGCTAAAGTTTTAACCCGTAAAGCGATTCCTCGGCGTATCCTTAATAAGTGGCTTTCCGCCGGGGATCTGTCATAGCACAAGTGCGATCCACAACGGGTTGGCATATTAAAAAATACCTCCTGCCAGTGCAATGTGTCAGAGTGACAGACAACATGCCACGACCCGCCTCCGCCTCCACCGCCGCCGGCTGCTGTCATCTCCGGAGTGATTTTCACAGACGTTTCTACTGCGGCGGACCATTGACACTGATTCCTTTGGGGTTACTGGAGCCAAGAAGCATTTTATTTTATTTTTTTCGGCAAAAGCAAAACTCTTTTGAGGCCCTCAGATTATTGATTCTGGATTTAAAATGTTCATAAGAGCGAAGCATATTATTTTGTAAGCAATTAAAATGCCAGCATTTTCCATTTGATACTATTATGAAAGGCTTTCGCTTGCTGTTGCAATTCGTTTGGTCCGGAGAATAATCTATTTTATCGTTTAAAAATGCATTCAGCAGATTTACTGGTTGATTTCATTCAAGCGGAATCCTTTTTGCACACACACCACTGCTGTTGAGAGAAGATGGATGAAGGATGGAGTTTGGTAAATTGAAAAATATTTTTATTTTAAATATAGGTTAACAATATTTATAATTAAAAGCTTGTGTCTTTAGTTTCTGCTTTTCTATTTTACACAATTTTTTCAGGGAATAAATATATCTGTTTATACATATTTTGTAATTTAACAAAACTTTAATTCAGCAACTGCCTGGACCAACTTTGGGCCAATTGGGTGTGCTGCATATGCATCTGTTCGCTGTTCTCATTAGACTAACATGCGTTTTTGGCAAAGTTGGCACTGTCAACATAATCATCCTGCCGAGCAGCCACACAAATGTCAAACAAATCCGACAAATTACTCGAGGCGCAGCTGGATGGCACGCACAAATTTATATTTTCCATTTGACAAAACTTGTGCTAGAGAGCTGAGAGCTCAAAAACGCTGTCATTTATTTGCAAGCAGCTTTCTTTACGGCAAACAATGCGAATGCGAATGCAAATGAATACACTCACTCCCCATTGGTGTCTGGCCCATCCTTCTTCGGCTGACTGATGCAGGATGCAAATGAAATGCAATCAGCTTGTGTATTTTTCATATGCATATCTCGGCTTCTGCATCGGCACCAAGCGAGCTAAATTACAGAAATATCTGCCTTTACATTTGAGATTCCCACAGAGCTCGCCTCAGTCCGGTCCGGCGCTTGAATATTTAAATTCGATTAGGAGTCAGAAAGGCCTCCATTTCGTTGTCCAAAGTCCGAAGTCCAAAGTCCGAATCCGTTGTCCTTGTCCATTGCTGCTGCTGCTGGAGGGGGGCCCGCTCTTGTTCCTGTGGAAGCTACACGTGTGTGCACAACCTTTTAGCATCGGCACCTCCTGGGCATTGCTACGATTCGGTCGGTAATCTGCTTTTGAGATTCTTGCTCCCGGATACCAATCGACTTTCGGGGTGGCTCAATCTGCGAATTTTCTTTGCCACTGCCGCTGCCGCTGCTGCTGCTGCTGCCAGTCCCCGAATACAATAAAATGTTCGTTTACTGCGTACAATCAACAAATACTTTTCAATATTTAACTTGCACATTTGCGGATTTCCGCCCCAAAGGCGTGGCACACATCCTCGTTCTCAGCCAGTCCCAAGTCCTGGCTACACATGCAGAAATGATGTTAAAATTCGATCAGAGGAATGTAAATTTGTGGTGCTTATTCGCAGGCTGTATCCTTTGAAATGTTACTTAAACATTGAGAGATTTGTATAAAATAAATATTAACACATGGATTTTAATTCCCTTGAAATACAAATAGAAATAAGAAAAGCCGACATGTGATATTATATTTGTTATTGATATTATTTTTGGTCCTGTGTAGCAGGAGTTGGGTGTTCGACTTGCTGCCTTCTGCTGAGTTGTTTAACTTCTGTGCCGAAAACCCTTTGAAACTCGGTTGAGTGGCTCTCATAAATTTCAGTTCGGCCCCCGAAAACGCCCCCCCTATTTACACTGGCCATATAATTTGGCTCCGAATTTATGTGCCATGTGCCACGACGAGTCGTTTTTCTTGGGCGTTCGGCGTTGGGTGCTCGTGCCCTGCCCGGCTGGCTAACTACCAATTTGTTGTCATAATTCATTGACGAAATTATTGGTAGACTGGCAAGCATTTTGAATTTAATTGGCACTTCCCGCCAAAGTGGTAAAACATTTGGTCAGTCAGTGGAAGGTGGCTTGTTAACTTTTCTTTTTCTGCTAACATCGAATCCTGGCCCAGGGCTCTCTGTGTGTGTCAGAGCACCATAAGTGGCCTTTATTCGAGAAAAAAAAGGAGTATAGCTTGCATAATCTGACAAACAGTTGCCAAAAACTTTTGCTTTGGAGTCGAGAAAAGTCGAGTTGAGTCGCCCTAAAGCAGTTTTGCAAAAATTTTCCCCATCTGTGGCTTTTTTCTCCCCGCCCACTCTCACTATCTTGTACTTCAGTTCCAAAATGCTGGAGCAGTTTTCGACTGTTGTTCCCAAATAGATCACAGCGACACAATGGAATACTTGTCTCAACTTTTTCCGCGATAAGCACTCGCATCTGGTCTGTACTTCAGTCGCACTCCCAGGCGAAATTAGCTGCAGTTTGGCATGGAAAACTTTCAATTTTTCATGCCCGGCACAAAGCTTTGAGCTGCGAGCTGAATATTTGAGCTATTAGCAAGCTGGCTGAGACAATGCCGGGCGGCTAAACAATGTGCATCTATTTCGCCCGGGCTTTTTCATAAATTATTCACGACAAAAGGACTCTCAGCTACTGGCTCTGCTGCAATAAATGCAAAATACTTCAGCAGGCAGCTAAAAAGATGGCGGACAAAGCAACGTGCTACATGCTGATATTTCAGACATTTGCCGGAAAAAGCTAGGCTTCCTGTTGTTTTCGCCATTTCTTTATATTTGTTATATACATTTTTTTGTTGCCAAAATGCATCTTGGAAGTGGGCGAGTGGCTTGAAATAGGCAAATTCCTTGGCCAGTGCACATTGGGGCATTAGCAGTAAAGTGGGAGTATATATACCTCTTAACTACATATTGTTTTTCAACAACAAACTTTGGTATTTTAGTTTAAATTATTCGAATGGTAGGGTTTATATTTTTAATAGTAATTAAGTTTGTTCTTAAGCTACCACTGAATAAAAACTTTGAAGATAGTTTCTTAAGTTCTGTTGTCCTAGTTGAAGTAGTTTAGTTTTATGCTAGTTTTAATTTGTTATTAATTTTATTAGTTCAGTAACTTGGCTCTATATTTAGTAAATAAAAAATGTAGCAAGGGAAACTAATTTTTAACTAAAATTGATCCATATTGCTTCGAAATATCCTTTAAAACCACCTCCATTTAACCAACTGTGCACTTCCTAGATTCCAGAGGAATCTCCCACTCACTCTGATTTACCTACCAGAAGTTCTTTTTCCCCAGAGCCTTCCAAGTACCCTAATGCATTAACAGCAAATAGAAGCTCGCTCAGCTCACTTATCTAACCAAATGAGAGCATTCATGGACTCGACACACACATGTGTGCTCCCCGTCTCACCTCAAGCAGGTGCATAATGACCGCAATAATGGATGTTGTTTTGGGTGCGGTGCACTTGTCTTTTTTGTTGAATTCGGTGTGTTGTGCTTTTTTGGCTTTTTTTTCGCCCCCAATTGGGCTAAGTGATTTTCTGCTCAATTAAAATGGCTGCGAAAGTCGGTCGGTGGGGCCAATGGGGCGTGTATGAGCGCTCTTACCGCTGACCGGCAAACAAGGCTCTGTCATATTAACTCTACACTCCAGCCAGGACGCACGACATAGAGCCCGACGACAAGCTGGCAGCCTGTCAACCGTAAAGCACCAAAGGCCACTTGCGGGTCGTTGTTACCAGTGGAGCGAGAGTGAGGAGAGGGAGTGAGTCGAGCGCAGGGGGCAAGTGGATGTGGAAGTGGAGTCTCTTTGCAAACTTGAGCGTGAATTGCTACTAAATTGCAACATCAGAGTTAACTGCTCTAAACTTACGTGACATAATTATGCGTTTGACTAAGAAGTACCAACAACACAGAACAGGGTTCGGACCCAAGGCAAGGGGCGGCTCCAAGGAGACGAGGCAGGCATATGGCCGTCCGGGAGTGTCTGTGAGTGCTGCTGCTGCTGCTGCTGCCGGAGTGCGAGTGTGAGTGAGGGTGCAGGAATATGTGTGTGAGGTTGTTTACACAATTACTACGAAATGCATGCACCACGCAGGACGTGCAGACAGCAGGCCAAGCAAACACAACAGAATGCACAGAGAGAATGAGCATCTATCATTTGCATAAAGCCATTTACTCTGAAACTATTTATTGTTCCTCAAAAGGTACAATATATCTGAGGTCACATTTGATAGAGATATTCAGAAGGAAGAATGTTATTTATATATATAAGTTTATCTGAAATTGAAGATATATAACTCTTTGTAAAACCTTAACTTTGGAGTGAGGTCTTGTTTTAGCTCTCTTTACATTTTGGTCCTTCGTGCCGGATGGATAAGAGAGGTTAATAGCTTTTTACTTAAATTTTTTGAAATCTTAAGTGAATAAATTCTAATAATATAAACTAGTATAATATTATTGAGCTATTGATTGCCTCGTATTATGTCTCTATTAAAATTTTGGTCCTGCGAGCCGGACACCCAAAGAGTTTTAATTGCATTTTACTTATATATTTTGAAGTTAAAATTAATGTGTTTTAATATTTACATTTATTAGGATTTTACCGTCCATTTCCTTAAATTTTCTTCTATCCATCGTGCCTATATCTATTTCTTTCCCCAGAACAATCAATAAAGACCCCTTTGCCTTTGGTCGAGCTCCTAAAAATCTAGAAATCTCAGCATTTTTTCCTGTGTGCGGGAAATAAACAGCAGCAGAACCCCTTGGTTCGTGCCTGGCTACATTTACATAAGAGTGCGCTTTATGGCCCCCAAGCCCACACCCAAACCTACAACCATACCCAGACCCACACCCATACCCCCAGCCAACTCAGTACTAACCCCCTCCAACACACACATTCACAGCTGTTTGCCAGCGGAAGATGCTTAATGAGCAGGCACACACTCGGCGCCATAAAACAGATTTTTATTGTGCCGGAATTAACTTTGCAGCACGCACACTCAGACAGTGACAGGACCAGGGCAGGGCCGGGCAGGACATAGAGGAGGCAGAGACAGGCAGCGATTTCAATGAAGTGGCCCAAACATTTGGCTGGCCAAAAATCACTTCAAGGTCGCTAAATGGAATTCCCTGCCATGTCATAATGCCGGCCTGTCTGTGTCGGCCATCTCATTGAATTAGTGTAGGTGGTGCGTATGTGGGTCAGAGTTGTGGTGTGCGGCATAGGTCGCATAGCTGGGAATCCCGTACAGACACCCAACCATTGACATTCGACACATGCCAGGCATTAGGCTGCCATTTTCGGATTCTGGATTCAGGATTCTGGTATTCCGGCTGCTGCTGCTGTTTGGACTCGGTTGTGGGCCAGAGCGCAAGCATTTTGATTAACGACATTGTGCACTAATGTCAAAAGTCATTCAATCAACTCGTGCCGGCAAACATTCGCCGAAAGCCAAGCCAGCGCCAAGTCAACCCAGACCGAGAGAGAGTGAGAGAGAGCAGAGCTCAGGGCCCCGAAAACGAGGAAAACGGCTCCAATCCAGTTAGAAGGCGCTTCATTCATGGCTTTGTGCTTTACGCTGACAGTATCAATTGATCATTGGCACGTGATTGAATTCAATTTGATGAAATACTTTAGCCAATATGTCGTTGCGTTGCGCAAATTTTTAACGATGTGGATTTTTATGTTCGCTTTGTTGTCACGCTGGGTGAGCGAGCAGAAGGGAACGGAAGCGAGCTGGGCTGAAATAATAAGAGCAAAAGCGTTCCAAATAGA
The DNA here is from genome assembly GCA_008042585.1 of Drosophila punjabiensis. Classification (NCBI taxonomy): domain Eukaryota; kingdom Metazoa; phylum Arthropoda; class Insecta; order Diptera; family Drosophilidae; genus Drosophila; species Drosophila punjabiensis. Next base: position 8,666 of record VNJR01010095.1, read on the forward strand.
TGATGATGTTCGGTTTTAATGGCTGACACTTTCCCCACCACGATGACATTATAATAAGGCCGACGACGTCGACGTCAGCGGATGACAAATGTGTGTGCGTCCTTATTCAAAGTTATGCCGTACATTAGCATTCCTTCCGGCCGATCCATTCCAATTAGAGCTCGCACTCGCTATGCACCGCTGCCCAGTTCGATTTGAAACAATGTCCCCAATGTCCCGATGTCCCGAACTCAACTCGAGTCCGCTCAACTTTTGGGTCTCATTTGGATTCAGCAAATCAGCGAAAATGTGCAGCCATCGCATATTCAGTGGAGGTTACCGAACTAAGCCCCATGCCGCACCACCGCAGAGCCACACCACGAAAACCATCTGGCCTCCGGAATGCGCCATGCAAATCAATTAAAATGGACAGAGCGGTCGATCCTGGCTAAAAGTTGACAGCGGCAGCGGACCGAAATCCGCTTAAATGTTGTTACTGCCGCTGCCGATGCTGCTGCTGTCGATGCTGCTGCTGCTGGCAAACAACCAACAAACAGACAAATGGATATTATCTTTTTATCTCTTGGGTTTGCCATTATTGTAACTGTTGTTCTTCTTGCTTTTTAGTTGTTGTTGCAAATGGGGCAAAGCTTTTAGAGAGGCAACAGCCGATGGCAAAAAGTACGAGACCGGGGACGAGTTCGAGTACGAGCACGGGTATCTGGGAGCAGCTAAAAATGCCTTAACTTCCAACCGAGAGACAGACAGCCAGCGAGCGAGCGGGATAAGTTTTATGTGCGAGCAACGTGGCGTATACGTAATGTGCTTAAGTCCCCAAATTTAATTTGATTTTCCAATTAAACTTGCGCCAGCTTCACGAGTCAAACTGTAAAATGTGTAAATGCGTAAACCTGGATAAACACAGCCGACTATACAAAATCTATATATGGTCTTTGCCCTAGGAAATATAAGCAGAGACTGAGGACAAATATATTTCTAATAACCATTGTAATTGTAATTTTATGCTTTTTAAAATAAATACTTTAAATTTCACAAAAATATATATATTTAAAATTAATTCAAATACAAATTCTTCCTGGTGACACTATAAATTTGTAAGAAATAAATGGTTATCTATGTTAAGAAACTAATTAAAAAAATCAATCAAAGTATATACCTTCTGAAACATTAATTAATGTTCCAAATTTAACTTGACATAATTCTTAAATATAGATAGTTCATTTCTTAAATTATTTATATCAAGAAACCCCTTATTCTGCTTCCTTTGGAAACTCCCTTATATAAGTGTACAAAAATATGCAATTCTTAATTGAAAATTGATTTCGCCTGGAAGGCAGGCAGCCTCAAGTGCAAATTGCTTCATTTGTATGCAATTTGCGGGCTTCCCCAGTGCGTTTCAGCTTTTGGGTTGCTTCGGTTTGGTTTTTGGTTGCAACTGCATTTACGGTTTGTTTGTCTGCCGCATTTTTCTCGGTGCCTCGTTGCCTCGTTGCCGTGTTGCCATGTTGCCGCAGAAGCTGGCTCTTACCTGGCAGCTGTTTGCTTTCGGGGTCGGCCATTTAATTTAATGCATTATTTAAGGCAAACAATTTGCAGTGCAATCCATCTGGCCGACTAATGCCCGGCGACATGGCCTAATTCGAGGACCGGACTCACGATCCCGATACCGATGCCGGAGTAATATCAATCATTGCATACATTAAGGCGCATCCGTTGATTGCACTCTGATGCCGGGCTGCGGGTATTACGTATTATTATTATTATTATTATTATTGTTATTATGGAATGTGACAGGAGGGCGACCACACGCCACGCCATGCCAGGATCAGGACAGAACAGGGCAGGACATGCCAGGGCGGGGCTTGCCGTCCATACTTGATAAGCAGTTAAATGAAAGATGGTCGTGCATGTGGAATGAACGGCGGTGGAGGTGGCGGTTGTGTTGACGTGGGATTAACATGTTGCGGCATGTCGCACGTAATTTATTCAAGCAACATGCCCGGAGTCCACCAGTGGACCCATGGACCACAAAAGATGTTAATTAAGAAGCCAAAGTTAATCGATTTGCGGCCGGCTTGCTGATTGCTGCGGCTGCCTCTTAATGTTGTCGAGAGCCGAGAAAACCAACTGTGGCTTTTTAGCCAAAAACCGTTTCGTGTCCCAACGAGATACCATATTCGGTTTCCAAAATCCGTGGCTTATCTCGGTCAAAGCGAAACGCAAAGGTTTGCTTCGGAAAAAATACAGAAAAATAAAAGCAAAACGCTGCATCTGTGCGAACAAAAAACTAAAACTGAAGCCCACACAAGCTGAAGCATTTTCTCTTTTGGCCCTTGCAATTGCAGCATTTAAACCGAGATTGCGCAAAAAACAGAAACAGTATTAAAACATTCTTCGGAGTTACAGTTGTTGCTACCGGAAATTCACTAATTCAAAGATGGAGTCCGTTGCTGCAAACTTTAACTTGCACTGTTTCCGTTTCCTTCGCCGCCCAGCCGCCCTTTTACCCGCTTAAGGTTTTGCTTGCTACAGTTTTCCCGGCTTCAGTTTTCCTCCTTCTCCTCCTCTTCTTTGGTTTTCCGCCCCCTCCTGGCTTTTCTTCCTTTCGATAGATTGCCGGGCCATTTCTTTCGTGCTACTTGGGAAGCTTTTAATGTTTTATGCCTGATTGAGTTCTGCTTTTTGGGGTTTTTGCCGACTTTGTTTTGTTTGCACTCCCGCTGGACATTTCTGTGCGAGTCCCCGCCTTTGTGGCTTATGTTTTGAGCATTTCTGTTATTAAACTTACAGCCACTTCAGCTGGCTTTGTGCTCCCGCCCGTTGCTAAGTAATGAGATCGATTCTCTTTATTTTTCATTATTTATCCAGCGTCGATGCCCCGCCCCCCCGCTATATAATTTCGTGCTTTCGCCCACTTGTGCCATATTCTGACTGGGTGGGCACTTTTTAATTGTTGTTTTGAGCCTGATGAATTGGAATTCATAGATGGTTGGCGTTGGGGTTTTTTTTTTGTTTGTATATCGATTTCAGCAAAGAAAATATTTGTTGAATGGGAGCCAACTTTAAATTAATTAATATTTAAGTTGAAATTAAAAATATGTGTATATTGTATTATACAACTCATTATTTTCCTTTGTAGAATATATATACTGACTTCTTGTTATTACATTTTTATTCAGTTAAAGAATTAATGGATGAAATAACCTTGAATACTGAATTCTTGTTCTTATATTTTTATTCAGTTAAATGATTAATGGATGAAATGACCTATAATATAATCAGAATTAATTATTTACAAACATTGTTTACAGATATTCCTTAAAATCTAAGTTACTAATAGTTAATATCCATTATTTTCATAGTACTAATTTTTGTTCAAATACCTAAAGTAATTATGAGAATTTTATTACAAAATCCGGGCTTTCCCCTGAAATGTCAAAGGCTAATCTATTGTTTTTAGATGAAAATAACAGCCTCACGGGCTCAACGTGTTCACTAAGGCCAGCATTGCCACATGCAACATATCCTGAACTCAATTAGTCATTACATTAGTCCGCTTCTGTGTATCTAATTGATGTATTTGCCCGGCAACGTTTTTGCTTTGTTTCAGTTCACCGGCGACCTCGGGGCTGCCTCATCCTCCTCGGCGCTGGTTCGCTCATTGTGCTCTCTGCTAAATAAATAAAGCAATTTGTATCTGAGTCACGTAAATTGTAATCTGGCAAATAAATTGATTTGTTTGTTAAAATCGCTGCAAGCCAGCACGAAGGCCCTGCCAACTGTACCGACAACTGTCAGGCAGCTGCTTTGATGAAACCGGAACTGGAGCATCCCTCATCCAGCAACCAGGATTGAGAACACAGCATCCCTAGCCACACCCAACTATCTAAAAGAATATCAATATCCATTACGTACTGTCTGTATTGTTTGGCCGTTTTGCTTAAACAGGTCCTCAGGATTGGGGGCCAAGCTCCAGAGTATAGTATTTCTATAGACCTGACATGATGAACATCAGCATTGAGCTGCCAAGGACAGCAGGCTTCCCTCAATATACACTGCACTGCACCGCAGATTGAATTGTGTACCTTTCGACACCTGAGACACAGACTGGATTGCTAACATGTTGGCAAGCGGTATATGGTCCAAATTGTAAGTCAATTATTTACACCCCTATCCCCCCCGGCAATGCAATTAATGTAATTTATGATTGTTAATTTGTTGCATGCCATTTAAAAGCGTTTATCCAATTATTATTGGTCCTGTCGGCTGCTGCTGCTGCTGCTGCACTCCGACTGTAAATTATTCAATGCAAATGGCTGGGCCAGGCAAATATTTGTCTATCAGATGTCGACATTCGGCTGGCCAAAATGAAATTTATCTCGAGGAATTTGATTTTAATATTAAATAGGTCTGAGCGCCAGGAATCCATGAGATGCACACACACGAAGCAAAGGTGGGCAAAGCCTGCCCGCACCGCAGGCCAAGCTGGAGCTCAACTATTTGGAGCTCGTGGCCACCGCATCCCGGCCCGGGACCGGACTTGACCGTAATGCTTGCTCACTTTTCGATGCGAACTTTTCGGTTTGCCTCCGCCGTGGCCCCAGCCGGCGGGCTGTCTGTCTGTGGCCAGGACTCTGACTCTGACTCTGACTCTGAGTCTGAGTGTGAGACTGACTGTGATTTACAAGCGTAAAATAGCAGTGGCATAAAATATTTAACTATTTTGTATCGACCGCCTGTGAGTCTGGACTGGTTTTTGGCCTGGCCTGGCCTGGTCTGGGCCTGGCTGTCAGTTTGTTTCTGTGGCCGCTCTGAAGAGGCTTCATTTTTGCGGATCCGCTGGTTTTGCACTCTGCATTCCGCCCTAATCCACAGCGATTGCGAGTGTTTGGCTAAGGACTTATGTACATTTTTAATGAGTGGTTATTGCTGAAATAATTTGAATCGTTGCAGAGCCCCTCTTAAAGCCGCAGCAGAACAGCAAAAATGGCCGAATCACATGATCATCATGATGTAAATGCTTAAATTTCCATGCGCCCAAAGCTGAGCAGCAGCTGAACAACAACAATGGCTGGCGGAAAACTCTCTGGCCCGACGACGCATTTATTAAATTTTCATTAAAATTTATAGTTGCCTCGCTGTGGGCTGGCGCTCATAAATCAGCAAATTAATATTAGGTTGTGGGGAATGCCGACGGAAGGTCGGCTAGCCATTATGCATAACACGTGGATAAGCATAATTCATGTTTGCCAGTGTGCGCGTCCTCGCTTCCCTCGTCCTGCCACGTCCCTTCCGACGGTCTGTGCCAAATTTGTGACACATTCAAAAATATTTCGTCCAAATATGCGGCTGCCTGGCATGTGACAAATTGAATGCACAAGGACGGCATTTAAAGACCAGGAGTACCAGCACGGAGTGCCACTTTAAGGATGTCCAAGCTCCGCGACCATTAGGCGGCTGTCCTCCAGCAGGACTCGGGCCCTGGGAGTGTAATGTGACGAGCAAATAACAAATAAATGGCCAACTAAAACCAACATCAATCAGGTCATGTTTATGCGGGTGTACTGCGTCGAGTTGACCGCCGCAGCTCTGGAGAAGTCGAAGGATGCAGCTGGACACGAGTTGTTCCCTCGTGATGCTGTGGAAGTCACTCTTATAGCTTGGTATACTCCACTTATTGATCCTGCCTCGGGCAAATACTGGCTCCTACTATGACAACAGCGACGTTAATAAAAGCATATACTCGCTATAAAAATAGCGAGGTTATTAAAAGCCTTTTCAAGGAATTCAAACAACTGTCCAGAGTCATGGAATGTTATGGAATTTTGTCAGATTTTTATATCAAATAAAATGTGGAAAAACAAAGCTAAGTTGCGAGGATGTGTTTCTTGATTTGGGTATTGAATTTTATAACAGACAATCGTTACGTATTTTAAAGGATTGTTAATAAATAGGAAAATCGTCACATGTTATTTTAAAAATTTTTCATATTTTAGTTGTATAAATATAGTCTACGCAAGTCCCTACATACATTATGTATACTACTCACAAATCAAAACAACGTGAAAGCAATGTAATCAAATCAAACATAGATTTTTAATCAAACCATTTATTCTCCTGTTTAGTAATTTAAATAGGTGACACTACAAGTCATTATACAATGCACTACAATGCACACTTCTTGCTTGGCTCCTCAGTTTTAGTGTTAAATTCAAAGCACAAACATGTACAAGCTTCGCCAGCTCCTGCTGTACCTGTGTCTCTTCCAAGGTAAGTATCTAGATTTGAAAAGATTTCAAGAAACCCCATAAACTCCCTTTCAGTTGTGGAAGATGTGATAGCTTTTTGCCAGCTGAGCAAAGCCAATACATGGACCGATCGCACTTTTGCTCACATCGTCAACAATCGCTATGAACTTTTGCCGACAGACAGGCTGAAGACCCATCAGGAACTGCATATGCTTTGCGGTGGCAGAGAGGATGTTTTGAGCACCACTTGTCAGTCGAATGGACACCTTAACCCACCACTGACCACGACCAACTGCTCAGTGGCTCCTTTGGCTCCTTCTGTAGAGCCTGTCAGGGATCCAAGTTGCTCCCACACCATGTACCGTGTAGGCTTTCGGTTTCACAAAACCTTTCTAGAGATCTATAGAAGCTGCTATGATGCAGCCACTGTGAGAGCTCATTTCTCCATTGGCAAGGTCTACCCCACATACCTCAGTGAGTTTTTTACATTTTCTGATTCGTTTTTATATAAACTCAAAAACTCTTCTTCAAAAATTAGATGCTGATCGCCCGGCAAATCACTTTGACCGAGACAATATAATAAGTCCCGCAGATGCTGCATCCTTTCAGCAGAGAAATGTATACAATCGCTTTAGGACTCTCCTGGGGCCAGGCCAGTCCTATGTGTCCACTCCCCAAAGTTTCGCCTTCGATCGTGGCCATCTGACTCCAGCGGCTCAATACACCTTTCCCCGAAACCTGCAGCAAACCAACAAGTACGTCAATGTCGTGCCCCAACATTATCTTATCAATCGCAGCAACTGGAGGACAGTCGAGAATTGGATTGGACGTCTGCTCTCCGATGGTCTGTACGATGTCCTAAAAGTATGCACAGGAGCATTGGGTGTTCTGGAGTTGGAGAACACTGAGATTTACCTGGCACCGCACAAGAATCCGGTGCCCAAATGGACCTACAAAATAGTTAGTCATCTCTCCGGCGACAGATTCGTGATTTTGACGTACAACAATGGTTGGGCAACCGAAGCACCGGACCCATCATCGGTCTGCCATGTGGTTAGATGCCCTGATTCCCTGCGGCCAAAAGGAACTGGTTACACATACTGTTGCCATCCGAGCCACTTTATTAGGAGTAATGTCCCAAAGCTGACGGGAGTGTGCTAAGGTTGAAGAGTGAAGATTAAAGCTTGATTTTTATGCTTTAATTATGCTCTATTTAAACAGAATTTTGGCTGTATTTATTCTCAATTTTCCTAAAAGCCTTTAAAAACTTACATTATATGCGTCTAATGATTATCCTAAGGCAAAGTAAGGATTCCGGGATATTCCGGCTTACTTATTAGTATCATAGTTACTTATTATATTATTTAACAGTTGGGGTGGGAACATAAAGCAATGTAGATGAATGGAGAATTAGTAATATATTCTTATTTTTTAAGATCCGGGATTGCAATTAGTTCTCTAAATACCAAATATAGGAACACCATGGAGTCATTTAAGTAGCGTATAATGCCATATAAAAGAGTTTCCGGTATAAAGAAATATAAAATCTCCTGTAATACGGCATGCTAAGTATATATTTTATTAGACTTTAAAATGGTTTAGAAATAATAAGAATAAATGCTGATAGATATTTTTTAGTTATCCAATAACGTAGACAAAATCTCGGACTTCCTAAGTATATAACGTATCCATGATCAAGAACAAGATACAGAACAGCTCTCAACAAACTCCCGTCAAATTAGGGACATTATGACGTATAAACTGTACTGGATCACAGCAGAAGGTGTAACCACTTCCATTGGGATTTAACGAGCTCGGGCACCTGACTCTTTGACAAACCGATGAGGGATTTGGCTCATTCTTTGCCCATCCATTGTTATAAGTCAACACCACGACTTTGTAGCCAGCGAGATGGCTAACGATCTTGTACATCCACTTGGGAACCGGATTCTTGTTTGTTGCCAGATAAACCTGTGTCGCCTGTCCCCTTGTGTTGTTCAACTCAAGGACACCCAGTGTTCCTGTGCACACCTTGAGGACATCAAACTGATGTTCAGCAAACAGGCGATGCACCCAATTCTCCACAATCTTCCAGTTGCTGCGATTGATATTCTGGTGCTGGGCCACCACATTGAGGTACTTGTTCGTCTGCCTCAGGTTCCTGGAGAAGGTGTGGTCCCCCGCGGGACTCAGATGACCCCGGTCGAAGGAGGGACTTTGGGCAGTGGGAACATAGGTCTGGTGCGGGCCCAAGATAGCCTCGAAACGTTTAAAGACGCTGCTCCGCTGGAAGGTGGCAGCATCTGCAGAGCTAATAAGTCCGTCTCGGTCGAAAGTGGGAGGAGGAGAATCGGAATCTATATTAAAGAGGAAAGTATCTTAAAGATAAATGATAATAAGGAATGCAGCCTGAACTCACTCAAATAGGTGGGATAGACCTTCGTGATGGAGAAGTAAGCCGTCATGGTGGCAGCCTGGTAGCAGCTTCTATAGATCTCTAGAAAGTGATTATTGAACGGAAAACCCACGCGGTACATGGTGTGAGAGCAACTCGGATCACTGACAGCCTGAACAGCAGGAGCCAATGGAACTGTGCAGTTGGTTGTGGGCAAAGCTGGGCTAAGGTGTCCGTTGGGCTGGCAAGTGGTGCTGAAAACCGCCTGTCCGCCGCCACAAAGGAGGTATAGATTATCATAAGTCTCCAAGCGATCCGTGAGCAGGAGTTCATAGCGAAGGTTGACAAGCTGAGCGAAAGTACGATCGGTCCATGTGTTGGCTTTGCTCAGCTGGCAATAAGTCCAGACGTTTTCTATAACTGAAAAGTAAGCTGATAAAAAAGTCCAAGACTTTTGGTTCTTTTTTTAAGACTTTTGGTTACAAAAGTAGCGCAAGAATAGTTTGGTCTTCTTTTGAGATTTATTTTTCTTTTTTTAAGTTGTTTGGGTTTTAAATGAAGCTTAAAATCTCGTAATTCCAGAATGTTCAGTCTTATATTGGATTTGTGTCTCCTTTAACATTCCCTTAACTTACCCATTAATAGGCTTATCCCTATCAGGAGATACTTTAGATGGCTCATCTTGACGCCTTCAGTTTGCGACTGAAACTGAGACTCTGAAGAAGCACTGGCAAGCAAGAAGACTCCGTCTGGGAATGTGTGTCTCATAATCTTTGCTGTAAAGTATCTTAACAGCAGATAATTGATAAGACAGACAGAGAGATTTCTGAATCATGACCCATCGAAGAAAACCAAATATAATTACGACGAAGTATCAGAAAATATAAGTAAATATAAATACAGAAAATATATAAACAACAAATGAACAAAGAGCTTAGGTAAAGGTTGTAATCAGTTGTTTTCTAGGAAAGGGTTATCTTTACATTACCTAATCAATCAGATTGTTTGAACGCTTCTTTGTCTTTTTTTTTATGCTTACAATATTTTTATTTTATAACATTTTTAACATTTATTTTAATATTAATTATATTCTTTATTTCCGTATTATTTCATTTTTGATATTATTTCATTTATTTTCATTTTAATACTTTTTTTCCATTTATTCTATTATTTTTTTCAATTAGTTTTTTATTTTTTATAATGTTTAACTTTATTTTATTAATCTAATTATTTTTTAAAACATTTTACATACATACATTTTTAAGTTATTTTACATTCACATTTAGATAGGAAAAAAGCAATCTGTCGACAGATTTATTGCATCGTGCCATAATCTTTATCGCTATAAAATTGAATTTATTTTTATAGCAACTGTGCTATAATTTTAGGTACAGTTTATAGTTCAAATAACAGCCGAATAGATGGCTCATAAGTCAGTGTCCTAAATAAACTCAAAAGAGGGAGCCACTTTATATACAGAATTGAGTAAAAGGGACAACTGTATAGGCAAATGACAAAGTGAGATAGCTATATGTATGTAGTGGCGCGCTTTTTAAAAGAGGGAAATTTTTATTTCTGGCTTGAAATGCCTTCGTTTTTTTTTAATTTTAAATGTTAAAATCAATTTTAATAAATAAGTACAAGTACAAGATTGTTAAAAAAAAATAAACAAAAAAGGAAATCAATAAAATATAATATATGTTTTTATTTCAAACATTTTAATATTATTTTTTCAGTTAAAATTTTTATGAATTATAAGCTAAATAAAATATTTAAACTACCTTTGGCTTCATACACTTAAATAAAAGACACATATGAAATTAAACAAAAAAAAAAGACAGGCTTTAAAACGAGTTATTATGCCAACATTAAATGTTTAAGTGATGTGGTCATTTCCAGTCTGGCCATAATTTCCTTGCAGCTCGTTTACACCTTTAAGCCACTCTAGTTTGTTGACAAATAATCACTAGAAATTGGCTCTCGAGTGGAAAAGTGTAAGCTATCGCTCCACTTACACGTAATTCCACTTCCGATCCGTGTCCAACTTCCACAATGAACCAAAGCAACGCATCGATGTTGCTTTTTGGCCAATTTACTTATTGGCTTACTCCACATACTCCAAGGCTCCCGACTGCTGCTGCTTTTGCCATTTTGGTTTTTACGCATTTCGCCCGTTTGTGAGCAATTTTTTTTGCAGCTAATTTTCATTTTTCCCCTGGAACTATTTTTCCCAGACTTCCGTCAAGGCGGCGGCTTTGCCACTGGGCTGGCTAGGCTAGAGCCGGTCCCCCCAGTCGCCTTCGCTTATGTAACGCTTGCAAATTGCAGTTTTACTTCTTCGCCAAAGTGCGGTATTTGCTCGCCGTCTTAGCCCGTCGTCGTGGTCGTCGCTCATACGCCGCGTGTGCAGTCGCTGCTGCACTGGGTTTTGGCTGTTTTCTCGGGGCGGCCATTGTGCAACTTGTGACACAAATTCTTTGGCGCGCTCGCTGGTTTTCGTAATTTTGGTTGTTGTTTACCCGGCCACCCAGCCCAAGCAGCCACCTCTGTTTATTGAATCACTCGAGCTCAAGCATGAGTGCTCGGACTGTGGCTCGAACTGGATGAAGGTAATTACCGAATGCAGTTTTACTATCATTCGGCGGAGCTCGGGCACTGTCCAGCCAAACAAAACAAACAAAATCGAAGTCAAAACCGCCAGCGAAACGATATCAAGGCAGGGGTAAAAAAAGTGTGCTTTAAACTTTCTTTTTATGCGCCACTTTTAGCATTCATTTCTTTGGGCAAACATTCGTAGTTGTCTCGATTCGTTCGTTGTCTTCGTTCGTTAGCCGCTTCATTGATTTTCATTTACGCCGCCGCAGCGGCAGTCGTCGCCGTTGAGGTTGCCTGTCCCGCTCCCGCTCCGTAATTGTTGCAATTTAACGACGCCCGCCAATGATGAGGTAACCACCGGCAGTGGTCCTCCGGCCAGTTTTTCGGGAGAAAGAAAAAAAAAGAGCGCATTGTGGCGGCTAAGAGAAGAGAGCAGCACCAGCTGCGGCGGCGCCCATTTGCATTTGGGGAAATGCTATGACAGTTTGCCCGCCATTTGCATACCAATTGACCCGAAATGTATGCAGCCTATTGTTGGTTGGGTAAATATTTATTATTTTAGATAAGCTTTTATTTAAGTGGCAGCTATTTAGTGTCGAATGCAATTTGCGCAAGACCTGCCCGGCTAACGCTTTCACTGACCCGCCCGGGTCAACCGGAAACTGCTAAGGAATCACAGATATCGATTTATTTTGATTTGTTTTGATTCGCAGCTAATGCAGCATGAAATTCCCCCATTAGCTGCAATTTTATTATTATTATAATTTTATTTAAAAATCGCCAAGACCCAACTTAGTATGCGATTCTCCGAGCTAATGTGATGATCTCTGCTGCTCACGTCACGTTGTCGGAAATGTGTGAATTATACGAGTGCGGTATATAGAAATGTTTTCACTAGCCAACTTCAGTTTCGCTTTTTTTATTAGCGTTACTAATTATACTTGAGTTATATAGTACATAGCATTATGGCTCACTGTTTCACCGTTTTTGACAGCAACTCTTGATAATCTGCTTTAAAGTTCATCACACTGCCGGGTAGATCATCATTTGTAGTTGCTGCTGAACGAAACGACAAGGCAAGAGGTGGCTATTAAGACCCATATAAGGCGCTTAGGGGGGACCTCTTAACGGTATCATGCAATGTCTTAATTAAGCCACTAAAGATGCCGTGAAAAATTGTTAAATTGAAGCTCAGTGGGCGTGGTGGAAGATAGATGAAAATGTGCTTCAGTTAGCCACTTGACATATGGGTTTAAAGATCAAAGCTGTCTTAAAAAATATTTGCATTCTCAGAAATAACAATAAATATATGAGCTCATATGTATATCCCTGCTTCTAGCTGCTAAATTTTCCTGGTATACCTAATGCTACCTTTTCGAGCCTAATTAACACATTGCCTCTCTCATGGCTAAGAGCGATTTACATTCCCTCAACAAGTTCGTTGGCTTGGAGTGTTCGACTTTTTTTGCTGGCTCCGTGTGCATGACTAGAGCCGTGCATGTTTATCTATAAAAAAGAGAAAAAAAATATATAAAAACCATATCAATACCGAATAAAACACAATCTCTCCGCTCACAAGAGCTCTGCCTCTCCAATGCTCTCTGGCTTTTGCAGCTTTTGTCGCATTTCGGCGGCTCTTGCGCTGGATGCGCGCGTCTTTCAGTTTCAGTTTCGATCACGACTCCGGCGCGTTAGGCAGCAGCAGCGGCAGCACAGTCTCAACAACAAAAATTCATATCACTTTGTGTGCTTTTATTACGTGTACCTTATAAAAGAAAAGAGTAAAGTTATAAATCCAATTACGTGTTTTACCTGCGCTCGTTTTCGTTTTCGTTGACGTCGCGCCGTCGCATTGCCTGTCTGTCGCCCGGGCCACGTTGTGAGCAATCGCTTTTTTGGCCAAAACCCAACGAAACAGCTGTTAACTACACACACACACCTGTCAGCGTCAAAGCAGCCAGAGTAGCAAAGAAACAAAAACAAAAAACAAGTTGGCCCGCGCCTAATATGAAGTCTTAGTTCGTTGCCTAAGTCTTTTGTTTAGCGCTCAGCTTTGTGCGGAGGCGCACGCGAATTTCTGTGTGAGAAACGGAGCGAGCGTTGTGAGTGCAGATACAAATCGAAATAAACAAGACGCTTTACGGGCAGGGAAACCAGTTGTGCAACTGCGATTCGAATATTCCATTGGACCAGTGACTAGTTCCCAGTGCATCCTCTCCAGCCTCCAGCCAACAGCAGTCGCAGCAAAATGGCGCCGAAGAAAGAGGCGACCTTGAGCCAGCAGCAGCAGCAGCAGCACCATCAGCAGCAGCCCGTCCTGGATCTCGAAAGGATTAAGCGTCACTTCAGCTGGTCGGACCCCAGTGCCATGTGAGTCTGAGCCTGAGTCAGAGGTGCTATTAGCCCAGCCGCAGGTTTTTACATCTGCGAGCAGTCGGATATCTTAATGGTCCATAAAGTAGTCGTTAAGATGAGGGGGCCCCCAACGGAACTGACTCGAGATCTTCGAGCGGTTGTATCACCATCTACAAATTATCTAAAGTTACCTCAGGCTAAGCAGCTATAACAACAAATAAAAGTTCGATTCAGGGTCGCGGCCCAAGAACATGGTGTTTTCGTTTATTGTTTAAACTTTAAAGCTTCTTTTCCGATTCACACACACATTGCATAACACTCGCACGTGTTTTCTGTCATCGCAGACTGCTTTATTTTTGGACTCACAAATCGAAAAGCATATTTATCAGTGAGACTGAATAATTATAATTAAATGAGACAAAAGCCAAAGCAAACGCAAAAAATAATCACATTCATTACGGTTTTAGCTCTGAAGTTTTTTGTTATTTAAAAATCAAACGTGAATGACACTTCGATGGGGTTTGATTTACGTGAGTGCAGTGCATTGTCCAAGGGTGGCTACGGGTGAAATGCATATTTAAGCAACTCATCGTGGAGATCATTATCGTCGAGCAGGGATTCGGAGTCCGTCTGCGCAAATTTCGCGTCATGCCTATTAAGCTCTCTTGGCTTTAATTGCATTTATTCACAAGCTAAGCAACTTTAGCCCCATCAAAAAAGTGACGAGTGAAATTTGCAATTACATAAATAAGCAAGCAGTAAGGTAACAAATTCATATCATAACAAGTTATGGCGCATGCTTCACACCGCACCGAGCCAGCAATGAGTTACTGAAAGCCAACGATTTCGCGCGATTATTAATAGAACCCGAGGTCGCCATTCATAGGGCGATGCTTCCGAAGAAGCAACAAGCTATATGTAGGCACAGTCACTGCTCGGCCACGCCTGGCTGGCTTTCAGCACTTGGCATTTAATTCAACTAATTGCTAACTTCAATAATTTCCCCCCAACCACAAATGCGTGGCACAATAATCGGCAAACAAATGAGTTTTCATACAAATTAACTTAGTCAATTTTGGTGATTTTTGCAGCTGAGCGGTTTGTGTCACATCCGGCAATCGGTCGATTTGCCACAATGTGTGAAAATTATTTTGCCATAATCAGATACAATTGTGCTTTCTTAGGCTGCCGAGTCTGAGTCTGAGGTGTGTGTGCGTCTGTGCGAAAGTCGTGGATTTTATGTAAATACAAATTGGTCATTCATTTATGCTGACTTTGGGTTTCTTCTTTTATTTGGCTTATGAATGACATAATATTGGCAACGCATGCGATACGCGATACACGAGAGCAGTGCTAAACAGGGGCGTAGCTCTGAGTCTAGGTTGGGAGAGGGTCTTAAAGCTGTCAATTTTATATTTAAGGAAAGTGGAGGTTGAATAACATTGTATATAAATCAGGAAATTAATGAACTGCCATAAAATGCAGCAGCCAAGCTGCGCTTAAGTTAGTACTTGGAAATTTTTGCAATTAAAAAGATGCTTTATGGCTTGAGGTAAGCCTAGGGAATAAACTTTTGACAATTACTAAATTTTCTCATTTTACAATTCAGATTTATTAAGTAAATTTTGAAGTATTTCCCTAAGAAATATATTTAATATTTTAGAGACTTTAGAGATTTATTTCCAACTATTTTCTTTTGCTCCTCCACTAAGGGCTTCACCCCTTCTTAAGCGGCGTCTTTGTTTACTCTAAAATCATGTTATTGGCATCAAAATACGGCTAACTTCAGGTCATGTCTTTAGCCGCCGCCTTTTGCCTTTGTTTGTTGCCTTTAACGGTTTCTCTCTTTTGGGTGGCCTTCATTATACAATCAATCAGCGACGTCACTTCCGCACTGAACTAGTTCAGCGGCGAGTGGAGGAATCAAAATATTGGGAAATATCGTGTATGTCAACATGTTTTTTCTGTCATATCAGCCTCTGTCTCTCCTCCTGGCGTGCCGTTAATTGTCGTTGTCACTGATCACATATCAGTTTATTGGCGATGATTTGCAGCCCAGGCACGCCCTCATACGGATCAGAAACTGTTTTAGCACGCTCTCCGGGCTTTAAATTCTAATTGCTGGGCCATTAAAATTTTTAATTCTCAAATCACCGGACCATAAGCAGGGAGCCTCATGAAAAGTCGAAATGCGCCATTACTTTTGACATATTCTGATACATTCCGAAGATATGCAGCTATTTAGATGAAAGTTTATGGATTTATCATTTGCATTTCATAAGGCAAGGCTAAGTAGGGTTAATTTTGTATTTATATTTCTCTCCAAACTTGCAGTAAGCTCTTTTTATTTCTTTTAAGAGATTATAAGTTGTGCTGCCTAGTGTAAAAGCTTGGCTATAAGCTTTTAATGTCATAGCATTGAGTTTTCAATAGCTTCACACTTAACTTGGCTTAAGCTTTGCAGCTTTTAAGTGACTTCCATCACAGCTGGAGGCTACAACACCTAAGCTTAAGCTTGACAAGCTTTTCCCAAATCATTTTCTTGACTCGTCAACGCACTTGATTGACGAACATTAACTTAATTTAGAAAAAAAAAAAGTCTGAGGCTCAATAGCCATTTGATTAGGCAGTCAGGTGATTATAACTACAAAATCCGAGAATTTACTAGCATGTTGATCTGCTCTAATTGGCCTCAAAGGTCGGACTTCTGGGAGAACAGCTGTAAATATTTCTCTTTGTTCTCTAGGAACATTTTTCAGACAGTTTGTCTACAATCAAGTTGAACTTTAAGTCTGGCCATTAAGGAGCATTATGCTTAAGTTCTATCTCAGAACTGAGTGGAGAGACAGTCGTTTGCCCCCGAAAGGCCATAGAACTTATGGCGAAATTAGCGAGTCATCTTAACGAATTTCGAAAGACAAATGACAATTTAAGATTTATTTCCGCAATGCCCCAATGTCACTGGCTTTTGCTTTGCTGACTAACCTTTGAGTTTGAGTTTAAGAACAATGTAATTCAGAATAATTTAAATGCATATCAGAGTTATCACGTAGGCTTTGCCCTGAAAAAGGCCTGTCACATAAATTTTCGCCAATTCTTAGGGTTTTTTTTGTAAACAAAAGTTACCTGTTTCTCGGAACAATGACGTAGCCTGGTTGTTGCCAATACCTTTGAGTGTCGATGTACTTTCACTTGAGCTGCAAGAAGCCATATGCATTGTCTTAGAGCAGCAGTTTTGGTATATTTGCTCATGGCATTAACAGCAATTTGGCCAGCCTGCTAATTGGCTTGAACACACAGACACAAAAAACATTGCACAATTGCGGCCAATCAACTTGGCAAAAATCTGACTCAAATGCCGTGCATTGTGTGCCAAAAGTTTTCCTCCGATAATTATAGCCAAAACGCTGAGCCCAAACCCAGTCCCAGACCCAGTCCAAGTCCCAGTCCCAGTCCAAGTCCCAGCCGTACTTCGCTCGACCAGCTTTCGGTTTCCATTTGATTTGATTTTATGTGGCTCGTTTCTTTTGCTCATTCACCAGTTTACAAAAGACCTTGACACATTTGGGGCGTGTGTGTGTGTTTTTTTTTTTTTGGTGGATATGGCTTTGGTTTTGGCCAAAATCTTCACAAATTATTCAAGCCAGAGACGAGTCGACTTAATGGCCAGCTTCGTTTTAGATACAAAGTGGACCAAGCAATTACAGGCCAGAGGGGCAAAAAAAGCAAGCAAATCGCTTTTTTATAAGCCGGCCACAGCCTCTAATTGCAATTAATTAAGCTGCTTGCATTAGCAACTCTTTTGCATGAGGTAGTAGTGAGGGGCAAAAATAAAGCCAAGTTTGTATGTGGTCTAAAGTCTGGGTTCGCAGTTGCAAGAATTGCATAATATTTGGCGAAAGAAACTGCTTTTTTGTGCTGAAAAGCTCCTCAGCAGCTGAAGCTTTTCAGCATATTGATCTGCAATGCAGTGAGCGAAAATGGGAAGCAGTTCAGCTGTCTTAAAAATAGCATAAATTATATTTTAATGGTTTTAAAGCTATTCTAATTTGTAAAATAAATCTTTACGCACTTAAGAAAGATGCAATAGTAATTAACTCCCTTAGAGATCTGTATCTCTTTTTATAACATTACCTCAGACATTACTCCGCTTACTGTTTCACCTGCCACTTCTCCAGGTAAATCGTAAAAGACTGAAAGTAGGGGATTAGGACACCTCACCAAAAAAGAGCGAGCGAAAAACGTGTTTCAAGCGAAAGGGAAATTTTATCTCCGAGTGCAATCCGTTTTATGAGCCTGAAATCATCGCCGCTGCCGTCATCTCGTTGCCTCTGGATGCAATTAATTTAAAAGCCAGGCTGGAGGAATTCCGCGCCTTTCCTCTGCCTGGTTCCCCCAGCTTCCCAGTCAGCTCCAACTTCCTCCTCTTTCCAAGCAGCGACCTTGTGCCCATTTTCAGAGCGGCATACAAAAAAAAAGCCAGGGAGACGGCTAACTCCGAAACTGAAGCGAAATGAAATTGTCTGTCCAAGTCAGACACTGGGAATGGATGGGCTATAAATGCGATGAAGTAAACAATACGAAAATGTAGATTTGAAATGTGCACATCGCCGGACAAAAGCCTGAAACAGAGACAGTAAGTGAAGCTGTCGCGAGTGAATTGATGCCATGGCAAAACTTACAAAAAAACAGAAACAGAAAACAAGCGAAATGTTGTCAACCAATTTCTTCAATATCTGGCTGCTTTTTTGTTGTTGTTCTCATTTTCCCAACTGCGCTCGAAGTCAACAAACTTGTCCAAGGCGCAGCATGACTGGCCAAAAAAACCAAGAAAGACAAAGACAAGTTAGAAAATTGCAAGCTTAAAGGGGATTTTATATATTTGTAACAAACTGTGTTGGCTGTGGCTGATCTCTTTTGACTGCCTCTCGCGGGGGCGTCTGCCGTTGGTTTGAAGCTAAAACAAAAGTTGCGAAATTGTTAGCTTGTAAGAGGAAGGCGATTGAAGGCCCTTTACACGGCTTTCCACTCGTGTAAGAAGCGACTGCACAAATTAGTACACCATGAGCCGGCAGTTTGCTTATTATAATTTAGCTGGAAACCAGATGATGATGATGAGCATTATGATTCACAGACGCTATAAACATTGCAACATATTGCCAGCCAGTATGAGTTAATGATGAACGAGGAGCTGGACTGGACTGGGCTGGCTTGGCCTGGCCTGGAAGCGCGTTTTCAGGGCTCATTAGCACGTTGCCTGGCGTATTCCGCAAAACCATGTCAAGTGCGACAGCGACGCATTTTGCTTATTTATTTCTTGGCGTGTGTACATGCGTGAATTGCTTGTATCTCGACTGCAATTATGTCCACTGCCAGGATGTTTACAGGCCCATCAGTCAGTCAGGGAGATCGTTTTATGCGATTCATTAGGTCCGTCTGACAGGCAGGCGGGCATCCATGGCGTATGAGTAATCCACGCGACTTATTAAACACCGATTTGGGAGCTGGATAAGTCGCATTGAATGCATGACGGGCGGGTATGTAC
This sequence comes from Drosophila punjabiensis, assembly GCA_008042585.1. Lineage (NCBI taxonomy): Eukaryota > Metazoa > Arthropoda > Insecta > Diptera > Drosophilidae > Drosophila > Drosophila punjabiensis. Next base: position 27,804 of record VNJR01010095.1, read on the forward strand.
ATATTTTAATGTATAGCAGGCGACCTTGCTGGTTAATTGCCATTTAATAGCAAAAGAAACAAAAATATGTAAAACTCTGCTAGGTACACCGTTAAAAAAATCCAATTTGTTATTGTATCGCCGCTGGTTGGGGGGACTGTCTGTCCCGTCTTGTTCATTGACCATTGACCACCTGCTTAAGAGGTCCGAACGCGATTTGTTACAACACCCGATTGGATGGCACATTTGGCCAGAAACACCCACATCGCCAAGCTGTGCATTTTCAATGTCAGCGTTGCGCAAAACTGGACAGTTTGGTCTCTGTTTGGCTTCGTTTTTCTCAAAAAGCGACGAACACCCTTAGTCACGCCCTTAACGCCGGCTTGTTAATTTTTTTCTTGCTGTTTTTTCTGTTTATTATTTGTTGTTGTTTTTTTTCTGGTTCCGATGACATTGAAAGTGTGCAATAGACAAACAACAAAATTTTATTATAGACATGTTTATTGATTTTGCGGCCAGCTGCTGTCCATCACTCGCCCGGTTCCCCAAAAAGCATTCTTTGGCACATTAATTATAGTAATTAAGGCATTTAATTTTGCCTTGAGTCTGTATCTTTTCTTCGATCTTTCAATCTCTCGCGATCTATTAGTGGCGGCGAACTTTGCTCCAGTTGAAGTGGCAGCAGGTGGAAGTGGGTACTAGCCGTGGCTTATGTAAACAGTGCCAGCAGCCAGCAGCGGCAATCCTAATTAAAAGTTCCCGGGAATGTTAATGGATTCGCAATAGCAATTACGGGCAAATGAAGCCATTACAGGCAGCCCGATCTGCAGTGAATGGGTGAGCGGCCTTTTGCAATTCTGGCTGTGAGCGGTCAGTCAGAAGAGGAGCCTGAACTGAGCTCAGCTAAACGATAGCCGTAGCATTTCCAAGGTCGCCAGTGGATTGCATAAGCTGCAACGTCACAACAACGACGTATATAAAAAAAAACCCAAAAAACCGGGGCCCTTTTGAGCGATTTTTACCCCCGGCAGCCCGAAGGTGAACCGCCGATGAAGCTTTCCGCTGCAGCGGAACCAGGAGCGAAGCCAACAAACTTGCCGCGCCAAAAAGTCACTCAACTCGACTTGACTGGTGGTTCACTTGTTTGCCAGACGAGTCGCGGCCATTCCACAAGCCACTCAATCGAGCCGAGTCGAGCCGAGTTGAGTTACCTTTTTATTGAGCGCTTTCCGGCGCAGGTGTCTGCGCCGTTGCCTAGCTTTCAGTCGAGTTTCTGGCAGCCAAGCAGCCGCAAGTTCCAGGTCTAAACGGCTTTCAAGTTGCGCTCGAAACGCACGTGCAAAAGTGCAACCGCTCCGCGCCCGCCGCTCTCGCTTTCATTCGCTCGCCGCGCTCCACTCTCGCTCTGTCTCTGTCCGTTTCATTGGCAAAGTGTAAAGTGCAAAGCTAGCAACGGCGACGTTGACGCCGACGCCGACGCCGACGCCAACGCAGCGGCTCAGCATCAGCTCAGTTCAGCTCAGCCCCAGCTCAGCTCCACTCGAGGCGACGCGACTCAAGCCAACTCAGTTCAGCTCCGGCCGCAGACCACGAAGTCAGTCTTAGTCGAACCCTCCAGCGCAGCGCAAGTGTCTCCGCGATCTCCGCTCGGCAACCGCGATTCCACACACACAACATATACACACTCTGTGAAGCCCCGCCAAGATATTGCTCTGGCAGAGTGTCCCTTGGTCGTCGCGCTCGCGTTCGTGTCCTAAGTCTTTCGTTTGTCCAGAGCAATCCCAGCCAAAGCTGAAGTGGATTACGACGAAATTGTGTGCAAACACCAGCGAACGCAAACCCACTTAGAACGCGCACTGTAAGTGTCAATTTGCTCATCAAATAAATGCCTGGCTGGCTGGTGTATATAAGTATATTTTGGGATTTTGCCGAGCTCCAATGGGCAGTGCCACACACACACGTTTCAGGAAGTCGCAGATATTTAAGCAAACAACAGCTCATTCTTCGGAGAAACAAATGGCTGCCGCTTTGTTCGCAAACTTCCAACTCAACCATCATCATTATCACCATCATCATTATACTCATAATCGTGGAGATCCACATCATCAATAACACAGTAAAGCCTCCTCCACACGCCCCCCCCCCCCCCCCCCCCCCCCCCCAAGCTGGCTACTGTCCACTCAAAATGTTCAAACGCGTGTGCTCCGCGATTCGCATACAAATGGGAACGGAATCAACGCNGGAAAACCCCCCCCCCCCCCCCCCCCCCCCCCCAAGCTGGCTACTGTCCACTCAAAATGTTCAAACGCGTGTGCTCCGCGATTCGCATACAAATGGGAACGGAATCAACGCACATCGTCGTCATCGTCTCCCCAAAACGCTGTTAGAATTGCCACTTTGCAGCTCTGTTGTACAGCTCTGCATGAGCAACTCCAATGCAAAATTGCTACACTTTTTTCCTCCTCTGATGACTGCGAAATTGCATAAAAAAAAGTGTGGAAAATGTGGTCATAATTTCGGTCATTAACTGCAGTCTACATCAACCCGATGTGTCATTCGTGCAACCTTTTGATGGGCTGATTTTATCGCCGTTGCACTCAGCTTAATGCTATTTTTATTGATTGACAGAATCACCTCATAATTAAGCCCAGGGGGCTTAAGGGCTCTAGCCACAAAATACTAATAAAAATGAGATGCTAGGCGACCTACGACCTTAGTGAGTACTTAGCTGAAAGCTGGCTTTTTATCTGAGATCAGCACATTCCATGGAATAAGCCCCCCGTAACTCCTCTTAGCTGGATTTAAAACTGAACAGAGATCGGGGAGATCAGTACATATGCTACTTAGCCAGTTTCTGTGCTTTTTTTTTGCACTGGACTGTCGCCGTAAGCAATTCGAGCAAAGTTCACAGCAGTTAGGCGCTGTGCATGGGCATCTGATAGCTGAACGGCTTAATAATAATAACAATTAAAGCGAGCGCTTAAGTCTTATAATAAACTGCATTCATTGTCGTATTCGGTGCACCCAGTGTAGACCTTCGGCGAGGGCCCTGAAATTAGTTGTCAAGGTCTCCGGCCCCCTCTACCTCTCCCTCTCTCTCTCCTCATGTGCATTTCCGAACCGTGCAGCATTTTAAAGTTTTTTAAACTTGAACTGGTATTTTCGGCTCTGGGGGTTTTTCAGTATCTGTCTTTCTTTCTTTTTCTGTGTTTTTGGGCCGCTCATTCTCTGTTTATCACGTCGCGGCTACGCTTCGAGCAGAGTTCAAGGTGGCGTCTCTCGGCAACAGTCCGATGACAACTGGAGTCGGATCTGGTATCCCCAGATTATTATTAAGCCATAAAGCCACCCGTGCGACATTTAATTAGTATAAAGCCTCTAGAGCATTCTCTGGGGACCTAATTGTTGCACTAATTAAGTGCAATGTAAATGCCTTAAATCGATTTTAAATGGACGCCTAATGCTTCCCCCCTGATGATTGCCCTGAGCTGCATAACCAATGGAATTAGACGTTAACTGGATCTAATGCCAAGTCTCAAATTAGACGTTAGCTGGAAGCAATCTTGTGCTCATGTAACGTATATATATATATATATTTTGCAGTTCCCGATCCGGCTGGTCACTTAATTACGGATCAATAGGGCTTAATCACTTAATAAAGTCAAGTAAGATATTTAACAGTCTATTGTCAAGTCTTCCATAACTTTTGTTAGTGTAAAGCCTAGACAGTTCGTCAAATTAGTACTTAAAGTGACTGTAGGATAGTTAAAAGGTGACAACCCTTGGGGGACCATTAGAAATTCAAACTCGCGCTCATTATAAATTCAGAATAATGGGGAAAACATTCCATGACAGGCACAACAGTTGCTGGGGTTCACGTGACCCCTGGCGATGAACTCCTCCTCCTCGGGGATGGATTGTGCAACTGCGAGACAACACACAACAATTGGGAAAATTAAATATTAATTGCGGCAGTCGTACATTCTCTTTCGGGTTTTCGCAGGAATCGGACTCTAGACTGGTTTTCTTGTAGAGCAATCGACACACCACACGCCACTCGTGAATCGATTAGGCTGGGCTCTCTCTCGTTCCCTCTGGTAATCTGGATTATCTAATACTGTGCTGCGAGCAGTGCGGGTGAGCCACTGCCCGACTGTTTATATTTGGCCAATGGCTTCTGAACGGTCTGAAGACCTGTTGCAGAACCAGTTGCGGCGCGACTGGTTTGCCATTTGCAGAAATGGCCAAAAGCCCGCGTCGAAGAAGTTGCAACTTGCAACCACGAAACTGTGTCGCACACAGCCGCACTTTCAGCATTAGCTGCGAGCCATACACATGGACATACATATGTACGTGCCTGAAATTATGTCATCGGAAAAGCCAGTCCCCAGTCCAGTCAAAGAAAATGAAAACGAAAACGAAAATGCTTTTGCTGGTTGGGAAAACGCTTGAAAGTGAAGCCGTTCTGTGTGAGTGCTCATCGGTTCATGGGTATTATGTGCCGGCCCTGCCTATTACCAAGGCGGTTCTAATTGCCCCGCGGGGCTGCCTTAATGTCTGGCACATGTCCGCAGCCTACGTCGCTTGCTTAATGCCACACACGTTGGCGGCTGGGCATTAAGCGTTTTAATCAGCCAACCAAATGGGGTTTTCCTGTCTGCAAATAGCGAGTCACACAGCACAGCACAGCTGCTGAAAAGTCGTTCGCCTGCTAGGCTCTTGCATTGAGATTGCCCCATTGAAATTTAAATTTAAATGGTATAGTTTATGAATAAACTTATTCATGCATTGTCTGCAGCTGCTTAAGTGCTTTCATGCTCCAGCGATCGAACTGCCTGCTGATGGCTTAACATTCGCTAGTTGCTCTTGAGTGCAGTGCAGCCTCAGTGGATTCTGCTAATATATAGCTTTGATCGTTGCAGCTAGTGAATATTATGCAAAACAGAACGGATATATGGAGATGAATCGGAAGTTTTAAAAAAAAAGCCACTGAATAACTTTAAATTGATATTTTTAAATGGATATCTGTTACTGAAGAATAGGTATTATTTAATCATCAATCAATGTTTCTATTTGTAGAATCGAAAAACTCCTTTTCTCAATTCAAATCAGCTGTCATCTCAGATTAGTTCCTAATAGTTACAAGCAAGATAATGCTTAACTATAAAAGACAACTGATATTTCTCACTTAACCCTCTTAAATAAACACAAATATTTCGGTAAACACTCTATCTCTAAATGACTCAGCTTGAGTCAGCCTTTAGGCTCCTATTTATTGCCCTCAATGACGCATTTTCCAGCGTTTAGATACAAAAATTTTCCGCTGCACCGGAGAGAGCGTAAGCCCGGAAAGCCATTGCATGCCAGCTACTGGTGACCTTGGCATCGCAACGCACTCGGCATGCAAACTAGGCATCAGCGAATCGCAAATTGCTAAGAACTCGACTCGTTTTGAACACTGGAAACTTAAGCTGCGAACACATCTCCAAGTGGGCTTGAGAGTCGTGTCCGAAAACAAATGGATTCCAATGTCAAATGCGTACATTGCTTTCGGGGGGCTCAATTATTATTATTGTTATTACTGTTTTGATTGTTTTGTTGCTCGCAACTAACCGAACTAAGCGACCTAAGCGGCTTTTGGGCCGTTCGCATATCGAATGGCGTCCAAGAAACACACAGTTCACAGTTTTCTTTGGCTTGGTGTACGTTAGGTACACATGTATGGCATATATCTTGTTTATATATCTTTTGTATATATCCACTTGTTGCTCGTATAATGGTGCAGTCATACGGCATGACTCTGCACAATGCGCCTTAAATTATGAAGCCGCAAGGTGTTGATTGTATAATGTGTTAAGGTGACATGAAACGGGAGGAATTCGATCCACCGATTAGAGGTGCTTTCCTTGCCATCCAGAAGCTCGTTTGCCAATCCCCTTGGAGAAGGAGGAGGAGGAGGAGGCTTCTCCCTCACATTCTGGCTCCCTAAGCGCCTTAGTCTTACGGAGTCATTGACAAATTCCCACTCATCAGCCGCGGTGACTGCACAAATTCCTGCGGCCAACGTGACGCATGCGCAATGTGGCGGGGTGAAAGAAACAACAAGAAGGAGTGAATGAAAAACAATGCGAATGCCAACACACAACACACTAGCTCGGCATATGTATAGTCCCGGTCCAGCCAGTGCATAAATCAAACAACAATTTACGCTCAAACATGATTATTATTTATACATTTCAGCAATGTGTGCCTGCAACACATAAGCCACAGCACAGCACAGCCGCAGCACTTCCAGTTGGGCATTGCAAAAGATCGGTGTTAGCCTGCCCGGCAGCAAAGTAAAAGTAAACGCTTAACAAAGTAACTAGCATTAGACAAAGGCAAATAAAAAAATTAAAGAAATAGGCAAAGGCAAAGGCACACAAACAGCCACAAAGCTAACGCAAATAAAGCAACACCCACCCAGCGGCGCTGAGCGATTTCGACAAATAAAATGCTGATATCAACGTAAGTAAATTCGTAAATTCGTGGGTAAACGTGCAGAGATTACGGCCATAAATTGCAACCAAGGTGCTCGCAATAGTTTCGCGCTCTCTTTGACCCAGCGGATGAGGTGTTGACCCACATGGGCCCGCGGCAGCAGTCAATCGCCGCCCTCGGCTATCAGTCATTGGCGCGGATCGGCTTTGTCTTCCAGTTTCCTGCTGTCAACGCCCGCCTGCCCGATCTCGGCTTTAACACTTGTCGACCCATTAACATTGCATAATCCTCCCGGCCGCGAAGCGACTTTGCTGGCTTTGATTTGGCTTTTCCAGTGCTTCGCCCTTTTGTCTCTCGCTCTTTCCCGCTTTTGGCCATATTTTGTGTGGCTTTTTTCAGTCTCCTCTGTGTTTTATTTTGTATATCTGCCTTTTGCATATTGGCGAGCCCGAGCCCGAACCCGAGCCGAGCGAAAAATGCGACCGCATTTCTCGGCAGGGCGAACAAGTTTGTAATTATGTCAAATACCAAAAGGCTCATTGCATAATCCCCGAACGCCCCAGAGCCGAATCGAAAGACATTGCGAATTCGTCTTCTTTTGGGAACTCATCTCCACTTGAGCCGCACTCGAAGATAAAACAATGTCTGCTTGGGTATCTCCCAACACCTTCTTATATAGCAACGTCATGAGAGCCCATTGATTTATTTGGCAAATGACGAGTCTGTCACTCGAATGGCTTCCTCGTTAACTCAAGAATAGAAGCGAAGCTCTTAATTGTCTGGCGATCAGCGACGAAAAACAAAACAAAAACCGCGCGAGTACAACAAAAGTCAATTACACGACATTTGCATCTTCCGCGTGTGGCAGTGACTTGTATGGAAATGGCCAAGAGGTGTTTTGCCTGCCAATAACAGCCGGCTTTGAGGCATGGAAATCCCCGAGCAAGAACCAAAGTTACTACTACGTTTCCCCGGGGATCGGCGGTGCTTAGCATTCAGCTCACCGCCGGCATTGTTGCGTGACAGACTCCAGTAGCAGGAACAGCTTTGCTGGTCAGATAATGCCTCTCCCTGGAATGATTACCGGCGATTAGGTGGTTCAATCATCAATGAAATCGCCACACGGAATGCCTTTCCTTAGGTTGTTTTGCTAGGTTGTTTTTTAGCAGAATTTATGCCTTATATGTTGGATATATGCAAACCTATCTCAATATCTTTCTAGATATCAAGCTCTTACTTTGATATTAATATTGATTTATTAAGTTTCATATACTTATCTTTTAACATTCTTTATATCTTCTCTTAGAATGGGTTTGAAGTACAACAAGTTAAATATGATCAATTTATTAATAATAACTTATTTATTACTCTGAAGGTAAAGGCAATATTTTAGATATTTTGATGGTTTCCCGATATACATCGCTTTGAGCTGCTATGAGCTCACTCTTTCCTCAGTGGGAGTCACTCCTGAACTTTGCCAGCCTCCCTTTCTGTTTTATTTTATACTATTCGCCACGATAATTACACATTCTAAAGTCCGCGTTGTTTTTTTTTTTTACGGCGTGCAAAGGGCGGCAAGGAAAATGTGTCAGTTGTGGCGAGGTAGTGCCATTAGGCATATTGATGATTTGCGATCCGGTTAGGGGGAAATGACGCCACAAGTGACTTTTTTCGGGGTGCCTACGCTGAACTCAAGAGATGATTAGTGCCTTCGAACAGCTTTCAAGTGTTTTCCCCACACGATGTTGACAAACCCTCTTCGATTCTCACGCTCTGTCGGCCGTCGGGGTGCGTCCGTCTACGGGAGAGAAATCAACCGAAAAAGTCCCCAAAGATATGCAGGCCCGTGCTGGGCTGCGATAGCTGCATGCATAAATAGCGCTCTAATAGTTAATTAAATTATCAATAAGCAGACGCAAATGCAAACAAACCATCGGCAGGCCCAAATTTCCAGCCATAAATGTCAAGCATAGCGAGTGAGCAGAGGAGAGGAGAGTAAGAGAGGAGGAAAAAAATGTCTGCTTTGTTGTCATTATAAAAAACTACCTGGCCTGACCTTGTCCATTGTTAACTGTGCACACCAAACACACACACAGCACACACCAGCATTGATTTACGCAACCACCTGCGAGTGTGTGTATGTGTGGCTTTTGGCTGTGACTAACTCCGCCACAATACGCAAATCGAAAGACCCAGGCAACGAACTCGAAACACATTTCGTCAACCGGCTGGAATTGCAGCATGGCATTTCTGAGTGCGTCTCGGTTTCGTATTCAGAATTCGTTTGGCCCAGCCCCAAATGTTGTCAGTTTGTCGGCTGATGCGGTGGCGGAGGCGTCGCATTATGCAAATATTTGATAGGCCGCATAATAAAGCTACTTAATTTTCACTGCAAACCCGGGTATTGGAGGATGTTTGCTCGCCACTCGACCGTTGGGCAACGGCCACAATCACTGCTGGTCTCTCATCTCCATCTCGCGTGCCTTATAAAAAATGCAAATATTTACGGCCGATCGAATATTTATCTTAACGAGAAGTAACGCAATCGATTAGCAAAAAAACTCGAGACAGCCAAAAAGCGAGACCAAATCGTTTTCGAAAGCATCGGCATCAGTGCCGAAAATAAAACAACAACAAAATCGGGGATCGAATGCGTTCAATCAGTGACCTTGAACTAGTTTCCCCCCACCAGCGTCTTTATATTTTTATATGTGTTTATTTTCGGTGTGTGTTTCGTTTCGTTTCTCGTTTCTCGCTTCTCGTGGTGCCATGACTAGCGCTAATGATATGAAAGCTCGGGCACCAAATAGCTCGCAGTCAAAATATGTTAAAAAGGTGCGAATGTGATTAATTGCAGGCAATTATGAACTTTCTTCTTCCCGCCGTTTACAGTGGCTAACAATGCAGCTAACCTTGACCCAAAATCCCCCCTCGGAGCTCCATCTTGGCTTACCGAATGTTTGCCAGCGTGCGTTGCAGGCCAAAAACTGCATGCGGAATTGCATAATGGGCGCGCTGGCGCTGGCAATGCAAATGCAAACTTCGGCTTTCGGCTTACATATTTGCCCAACTTGGCAGTGGTAGTGGTAATATGTTGGGCAATCGGCCAGAGCAGGTCCGACCAGGCCTGGCCGAAAGCAGTACGGTTTTACTTTGCTGCGATTTGCTTCAGCTCAGCTCAGCTCAGTTCAGCTCCTCAGCTCAACTCCAACTTCGGATCGGCGACCAAGTGGCCAAAAAGCGCGTTGGGCAAGAGACGACGAGTGCCGGACCAAGTATCAATATTGAAATGAAAATGAAAAGTGTTGCCGAGCTAGTCTCAGTCCATTGTTATTGCTGTCTCTCTAAGTTTTATGCCTTTTTTTATTTTTTGCAATGTGTGCCGCTGACATAGTTTCGATGGCAACCCATTGAAGCATACTGCCTCGCAAAACAGCGCCGGTTCAGATGCTAATTCGATCGGCTCGGCGAGCATTATGCAAATTGCGATATGCGACAGCAGGAAGCTGACTTTAGTTGGCCAATAATAATAATAACACAAATTCTAAAAATGGATTTAGCTACCAGCTAAGATGGAACCAGTTTTGCATTACCATTTGTCACTATTTACTTGGAATCACTAATAGATTTTACAGTTTCAGTTAGATTTATTATAGTTTATTCTGCTTACTTTAAGTTGGAAAAACTGTAATCTCTGTTCCTTAAAATATTTAAGTGGCTTAAAAGCAGTCTTATCCTTATTGTTTTATGTTTGTTAGCAAGTTTGATTTGTGTCACGTATTTAGTAATGGATTTCTATATTTATTTCTGAGTATTAGTTTTGTGTTATTGTATTTTTTCCTAAAATTCATATTAAAAATAAAACGCAGCTTAAACTGAACCCATTCATAACTGTCACTACTATGCAAATGAATATAAAATTAATGCTTTAAATATTTGCAATGACAACAGTTTTTATAACTAACGAGTTTTAAAGTTCAACACTTAGTAGTTCACAATTAATTATATTGTTAATTATTTTATATCATAACATAGATATTTCATAGAGTAATAAGACTTAAAATCTGATACTCTGTTTTTTTTTTGTTTTATAGTTGATCATTAATTGAGAATCGCAATTACTTCCAAAGTTCAACACTTGGCAGTACATAATTAATTATTTTCTTTAATTATTATAAATCATAGCATAGATATTTCATAGAGTAATAAGACTGAAAAGGATAAATTAAGTTAGATTTTTCTCTTAAGGGGGTCATCCCATGTGACGAAAAAAAAAATCGAAATTTTTTTTTCCCAATTAATATTATCTATAACTTATTAAGAATATGTGGTTAAAAAGATTTTTTGATATTCGGCGCCATTAGGAAGGTATAGCGCTGTGAAGGAATGCCCTTCAGTGCAGTTTACTCCTGCAATGATTACTTCTTTTGCGTTTTTCTCAAAACTAAGTTTTTCAAACTGATCTCCATCCTAACTCAAAAACGGCTCAACCGAATGACTTGAAATTTTTAGGGAATGTTAAGCACACGTAAATGCATGGAATGAACTACGATCATTAAAAAATATTAAAAACTTATATTTTTTTTTAGCAAAAAACTAAAAAAAAAACGGCAAAAAACGCAACTTTTTTTTCAAATGTCTGTCAAAAATTCAATTTTTGATATATTCATTTGATTGTAGTTCATACCGTGCATTTTGGCTTGCAGATTAAAATGCCGTTTAGTTTTTTGATTTCCGATTAGCCAAACGGCCGGAATCGTGGAGATACTAAGGGTACCTTTTTTTAAGGCGGGGGTGCTCAGATCACTGTACCTCAAGTTCTACTCAATATTTTTTTGCCCAAAATTTATTTTCATATAGTCGAAATATATGTTTATAAGTAATAAAAAAATTAACCCTCTATCTTTTCACGGGACGAAGAAAAAAAATTCTAAAAAACCCCTCAAAAACAGGCCGTCACATGGGATGACCCCCTTAAGTAATTGATTTATAATTGATAATCAGTATTAATTGCACTATGCAAAGAAGCAGGAAATTATTCATGACAAAGCTGCTGTTAATTGTATTTGCATTGAATGTAATTTATTGTAAATGTTTATATTTAAACCCAGTGACTTGCATTTTCCAATCTAATCTAATCTCTGAACTTTGCTCTATTTTGCAGCATTTCCACAGACTCCGCAATGGCGGCCACAAACAACGATGGCGGCACACAGCCCAATGCCGTGGCAGCTTGGGGAGCTCCGGCAAATGGACCCCGGAACACACAGGCGGCGGTGTCCGTGCGCCACGCCTTCAAGGCGTACGGCAAGAAGAAGAACGCCAACCAGGTGCTGAACAACCTGAACATGACAGTGCCCAAGGGAACGATGTAAGTGATGCCTCAATCGGGGATCTGTGTGTGGTGTGTGGTGACGCGACCGCCATTAATAAAAGTGAAATGTTGACAGCACACACTTAGCGAGTTCATAAAATAGAAACGGCGAAAGTAATTAGCACTTAATATGGGCTGAGCTCGAATTAGATATTAGATATTAGCTGTTGTATGTTCGATGTTCGATGGGCAATGCCAGGCAGTGTGTGCGATTTCCTTGTCTCGGGGATTTGATTGCCGGGCCTGACCTCGGTTCGACTCAGAGGTCACACTGATCTATAGTAATTACAGCTATTATACGGCAAACCAGTTTAGTTTAGTCATTGGACTATCTTGTAATTGAAACGGCATTTTTGCATGATAATTCGATGCGGCTGACGAGGGTCGTTAGGGAAGTTAGCTGAAAGTCGGCCGATCCGCGGGATGATCTTAATTAAGCCACTTCCGAATTGACGTCAATGTCGCGGCCCATCCGCACGTCTTTCTAATTAAACAACAAAAAAATCCATTCGTATGCCAAACTGAGCGTAATATTTGCTATATTATCCAATAGCAATATATCTCGATTATCGCCAGGAGAACGATATTCAAGTTCGGTTTGTTTACCCGCGATTGTTTGGAGTCTACTGGATCCGTCTATATACATATCTCCATCTCTGTCGCGGCACATGTGCTTAATTGCGTTCCCCGATGCCCGATGCCCGCCCCGATCCTCGATCCATTGCTTCTAGACCCCTTATGCGGTTCATGAATTTTTTGGCAAACATTTAGGGGCCATAAAAATAAAGTCGTAAATATATTTTGCCTTCGCCGCCTTTGGCATTGGTATGATGGCCCGAGCAGAGAGTTATAATAATTCATTTTTTGTTTGTTTGTTTGCAGTGTGTCTTGTTTTTTGGCATTCTGAGTGATTTATTCGGCGCATTAAATGCGCTGTGTGGTAACGGAATTTTCGAATTTTATACGATTCTAGGCAGCAGTCTTGACCCAGTTAACAGCTGGTTCGTTCAGCTTTGACCTAGGTCAGGTCGACCAGTTGTTACTCATCTTGAGACTCGAGTCGAGTCGAGTCGAAGTCGAAGTCGAGTCAACGAACTGCACGCCGCAGGCCAAATAGCTTTTGGGGTCTCTCAAAGTCAGTCTCGAAGCATTGACGACTATGTCAATTAAAGTCTTCCCGACAGCCCCTATGGGGCTCGTATCAGATCGGTTTTTTGCCTCTTGTTAAATTCGTTAAATGGCGCAGCGTGTTAATTATAATAATAAATCAAATAACAGGCCAAAACGTGCGACCTACGTGCTGCAATATTTTTTGTCAAAGGCCGAAAAACCAAACGAAAACAGACGACAAAATAACAAAGCGATAATCACAATAATCGCCGCCGCTCCAAACTTCATCATCACGATACTAGACTGGGGGCCAGCAGCTACTCCACCTCTTAAAAAATAAAAACAAAAAAGAGGCGGAGTCTTTGCTGATAGCTGGCTGCGAAGAGAGACCCGTCAGTATTTCTTACATTTCAAGGTGAACATTTCGGAATAATTCAACTTGAACTGCTGGAATTAGCATTGACATCGCCGCTTTGTCAGTTACACATTTACTCATAGTCGTGTCTGTTTTTGTGGCGACAGTTTTCGTGCTGATCTGGCAAAATGTTTTTCCCTCTTCAAGCACATTTTTCCATTCCCATTTCTTTTGGTCTTGGTCACGGTTGGCCTCTTGACCTTTACGACCCCGAATGAGGCAGAAGTAAAGCCAAACAGCTGACTAGACATTTAGCTTGAGACCTTAATATATAATTTCTTAGCTTAAAAACATAAACAAAGTTGGATCAAGAATTTAGTACTTAATTATATAATTCCTCTTTGTAGTTATGGCCTCCTGGGAGCCTCTGGATGTGGCAAGACCACTCTACTTTCCTGCATTGTGGGTCGTCGCTACCTGGACTCTGGAGAGATCTTCGTGCTGGGCGGCAAGCCCGGCACTCGGGGCTCGGGTGTTCCTGGCAAACGCGTGGGCTACATGCCCCAGGAGATTGCCTTGTATGGCGAGTTCTCCATCCAGGAGACCATGATGTACTTCGGCTGGATCTTTGGCATGGAGACCAAGGAGATCATGGAGCGTCTGCAGTTCCTGCTCAACTTCCTCGATCTGCCCTCGGAGAAGCGGCTGGTGAAGAATCTGAGCGGTGGCCAGCAGCGACGTGTGAGCTTCGCCGTGGCTTTGATGCACGATCCCGAGCTGCTGATTCTAGATGAGCCCACCGTGGGAGTGGATCCGCTGCTGCGCCAGAGCATCTGGAACCATCTGGTGCACATCACCAAAGCCGGACAGAAGACGGTCATAATTACCACACATTATATTGAGGAGGCGCGACAGGCGCATACAGTAAGTAAAGAAGATTTAAAGAAAATTAATAAATATATTAATATAACTTATCTTCTTGTTAGATCGGTCTGATGCGATCGGGTCATTTGCTGGCCGAGGAGTCACCCAGCGTCCTGCTCTCCATGTACAAGTGCATCAGCCTGGAGGAGGTGTTCCTCAAGCTCTCCCGCATCCAGAGCCAGAAGGGTGATGTGACCCATGTGAACTTCAGGTAAGTCTCCCGCCCTGGGACTAGCATGCACCAAGTGGCTAACCCGACACTCACTTGTCTTATCACCACTCTGAACTCTGACCTCTCTCGACTCCGACTCCGACACCGACTCCTCCTCACCATCCAACACACTCGCATGCTCGCAATCCGTGTTCCACTCCATCTCTCTGTGTGTGTGTCTTTGTGATCATTCCTGGAGTAGTAACAACATCTCGTTGCACGCCATGGCCTTTGGCAGCAAAATGGACAAGCCCAGCTCCAGCCAGGAAGGCGGCGTTGTGGGTCTCAACTTCCACCAGAGCAAGGAGGTGCTCATCAACGACAGCAATGGCTCAATCTACACGGTTTGTTTTGCCTATGTCCTTGGTGTTGTGTAACCCTACTCACTCTTTTCACTCTTTTCGTGGCAGCTCAACCAGGAGCCATACAGCCCGCCGCCTTCGCGGCGCAACAACAATCCCAATGACGAGGAGAGCTGCCAGGACTGCTATGCTAGCCTGTGCAAGGTCACCTCGAAGGGCAAGATCCGCGCCTTGCTGACCAAGAACATGCTGCGCATGTGGCGTAACGTGGGCGTGATGCTGTTCATCTTCGCCTTGCCCGTCATGCAGGTGATCCTCTTCTGTCTAGCCATTGGACGTGATCCTCAGGGCCTCAATCTGGCCATAGTCAACGGAGAGATGAACGACACGGTAGGGGTAAGCCACACATACACAATATTACTTTTGATAGAAGTAGAGGCACACGAAGCACATTACAGACAATGAATATTGCACTCTGGGACATGTCATTATTAATTCAAATATTTTTGTGAAGAATTTACTTTATTTTAATATGGTTTTTTTTTTTTATTTATAATCTGTGTTAACAAGAGATCAGAGATAAGGTTTTGATTTACAATCTATGTAAATAATAGATCACCGATAAAGTTAATGCAATTTTAAATTGATTTATAGATGAGAATAAACATCAACAAGCAATTAAAAGATTTGTCTAGTATTTACTTCTAAGAAAACATATTTACATTTTAGTTGTTCCTAATCTTTTGAGGTTGTTTTTATATAAATATTAATTGTTTCCAAGTTAATAATAATAATAAGGGAAAGAGCACTGCAGCACATAAATCACTTAGTTCCCACGTAACTTATGTCCTTAACTAATCCCAACTCGATCTTTACTTCCCTGTAGGACCACTGCTATTGGGAGGATGGCTGTCACTTCAAGAACCTGGGCTGCCGCTATCTAAATCATCTGAACACGAGCGTAGTTAAAACATATTACACGGATCTAGAGGATGCCAAGGAGGCGGTGCGGATGGGCAATGCCTGGGGAGCCGTCTACATCAGCGAAAACTTTACGGACGCTTTTATCGCCCGCTCCAATCTGGGACGCGATGCCGACGATGAGACAATTGACTCCTCGGAGGTCAAGGTCTGGCTGGACATGTCCAATCAGCAGATCGGCGTCATGCTCAACCGCGACATCCAGCTGGCCTTCCGTGACTTCGCCATGGGCCTGCTCGGCCAGTGCAACTACAATCCCAAGCTCGGCGACGTGCCCATTCAGTTCAGGGAGCCCATCTACGGCACCATGAATCCCTCGTTTACCGATTTCGTGGCACCTGGCGTGATCTTGACGTAGGTTTCCCTGCTGACTGTCCAATCAAATGAGTGTGTAATTAATTTTTTTTACTTTTATATTTCTCAATAGCATTGTGTTCTTCTTGGCTGTTGCCTTGACGTCATCGGCTCTGATCATTGAACGTACCGAGGTAATGATTTATAATATATAGAATATATACGTGGTTCCATTGGTAATTGTTTAACACTTTTCAGGGCTTGCTGGACCGCTCCTGGGTGGCTGGCGTGTCGCCCGGCGAGATCCTCTTCTCCCATGTGATCACCCAGTTCGTGGTGATGTGCGGACAGACCACTTTGGTGCTGATCTTCATGCTGGTGGTGTTCGGGGTGACCAACAATGGCGATCTCTTCTGGGTGATCGTACTGACGCTGCTGCAGGGCATGTGCGGCATGTGCTTCGGCTTCCTCATCTCCTCCGTGTGCGAGCTGGAGCGGAATGCCATCCAGCTGGCGCTGGGCTCCTTCTATCCCACTCTGCTGCTGTCCGGCGTGATCTGGCCCATTGAGGGCATGCCCGTGGTGCTGAGGTGAGTCCTGGAACGCAAAATCCTTTTTCGGCTCTTTATATTAACTATTTCGATATCCTTTAGATACATCTCGCTGTGCCTGCCGCTGACGCTGGCCACCTCCTCGCTGCGCTCCATACTGACGCGCGGCTGGGCGATATTTGAGTCCGATGTGTACATCGGCTACCTGAGCACGCTCTCCTGGATCCTGGGCTTCCTGATCCTCACGCTCCTCGTGCTGCGCGCCAAGCGCGGTTAAGGGACCAACCAGCCTACTTTTAGAAGCGTACTTTAGATTGCGATTAGTCGTCCTAGTTAGTTACCCCGTTCCCCCAACTTCGGCTTCACCCTCCCCAGCTTCCGAGCCTCCTCCTCCTCCTTCGTGTCCTGCGACTCCCAGAGATATCCTCCTGTCTCCTGCCTAAATGTCATAAATTATTTAAGCACACACGCAGCTTTCCTTAGCTTCCTACTCGGCACTCCCCTTCTAGGCTAAGATTCACACATTTCGTAGTTTAAAGCGTAAGGTTTAGGTACCTAAATGAATTGTTTGTAAATATTTTGTGTCACGAATTATTCAGTAGTCCGTTGCTAGATGTCCTGTCCATTACGTGCAACCTCTGTCCTAGACCTTCTTGATTCCAAAACGGGCGAAACCGATTTATCACACACACACACACAACTTATTTTATATATATATTTTTCAATGGACTGTGATTGTTTTTTTTTACACATTTTGCACGCGAACATACGGTGGGCAAGCCTAAGGAAAAACAAAAAGAAAACACATGAAAATCGAACAAAAACAATGGTGGGTTTTGTTAGTAACATTAAGTAGCTTAAAGCATTTTTTGTATGGGTTTAAGTTTTTTAAGGTAAAACGTAATTAAATACAATAATGTACCCTGTACCCTCTATGTAAAAACGTATATATTTCTGGAAATATTATGCATTCGGCATAAGTATTTCGCAACGAACTAAAAAACAAAAAGAGACAATGAACAACGAACAAGTGAATGAACGTTCTTATTTAAGTAAATCATTAACTATGTGAACGCAGTTATGTATAAATAACAATAAAATTTAAATAAAGAAAAACTGAAATTTTATTTTATTTGATAACAAAAAGGATTTAATGGATTTCTACTTAAAAAAAATCCTATTTAAAAGTTTAGCAAAATGGAGAATGGAGACTTGAAAAAAAGTAACTCGTGGAACTTCAAATAAAATGTGTTATTTTTCTTGAAATCTAGAAAAATAAAATTATTAAATTAAAGTTTTAAAATCTTGTTTTTTTTTTCTAAAAATGTTATTAATTGTAGTAAATAAAAAAACCAAAATATTTTATAAAATTATTTTATTTTTCTTATTAATTTTTATAGCAACTAAGGTTCAAATACGCGCTAAATGCTTATCAATGTTCCACACCTTGTACTTTTTATAGCACATTTTTAGTCCACTGGTATTTTTTCAATTCATGGTATTTAACTTAAACCCAGTCGCGGTCACACTGAAAACAAAACAAAAATAAAAGACAATGTTTTCCTTGTTTTTCTTCGTAAAATAACGTTTTTTAACGTTTCTAAGGCAGCAAAATGGACAAGTCGCGGTCCAGCGCCTACGACAGGTTCGTCAGCTTCGTGGATCAGCTGCGCAATACAGAATGCAGGTAGGTTTTCACCTGAATTTAGGTGTTTTTGAGTGCATCAAATGCCTTGGGGGAGGGGACCGGCAACAGTTGTTTTTCCTTACGGAATAGATTTTAATGATAATTATTACAATTGTTACAAAAAGCTATAAAGAAGAAGTTGAAGGTTAACAAGCTAGTTGAGTTATTAACTATAATGTAGTAGAATCTCTTTAAAACAAGGGCTTTCGCTATGACGTCACTAATCACCTGAATCATTCACAGTCAAAAGCAGAAAATCACCTGCTTCCAGCAGATCGCCGAGTGCATCATGTCGCCCTCGCTGGCCAGCCACATCAACTATGCAGCGCACTGCGGCACGGCCACCAATGTGCTGTTGCTCTTCTGCGAGGACCTCGACTCGGTGGTGCGAATGAGCGCCGAGGAGAACCTAAACAGGATCTTTAGGGCGCTGGAAAAGACGCGGGTCAGTCGCATCCTCATGGACCTGTATGGCGAGATCAAGCGGAATGGCAATCAGAGGTCACCTAGCACTATTTAAGTCTTTAAATCTTTTATTCAAGTCCATAGTTTCCCTTTTAGATCCCTGAGAATATGCCTGAACCTATTCTCGTATTATGCCCCGCAAATTAAGGAGAAGCACATCAAGTGGTATGCTGTAAGGCTTCTGCAGTGCATGTCCACCATCTCCCAGCGCAAGGAGACGCTGCTCCAGGAGACGCTCTGCGAATTTGTCAAACATTTCGGACGCTATGTGCAACAGGGACTCAGCGACAGCGAATCCTGCAAACTGTTTGAGGTAGGAGCTGGCTTCCATTCCGCTTGCTTTGGGTTTTTAACTCCAGTTTGTGTTTGTCTTCATAGATATTCCTGGACAACATTGGCGCGGATTGTGCTGTGAAGCGTCGCTGCTCGGCCCAGAATTGCATCAGTCTGATTGAGCATGCCCGCAATAGGAGCCTCATGGCCAGGCACGGACTCGGCAAAGTGATGGGTAAGCGTCAGCCGAAGCCGGAAATGAAGCGCGAGAGGAGAATGCGAGAGTACAGCATTAAGTCTTATAAGTTTCTATGCGAGTTGGGATATTTAATTGCTAATCTTAGAGTGTTATATCGAATTTTACAAATATTAGACATAGAAACGAGGCACGTAATCAAATACCATTGTTATTAGCAAATATTTACTTGCTGCATTGGATTTTCTAGTCTCTTTTAAAGGCTAACTTATAGTTACTATAGCTTTTTCACGATTTGAAAAGCGCTGTTCCTCTATTTTCCTACTCAATTATAACATGTTGTTATGCCATTCACTAGTCCATCTAATTTAAATAAAACCCGTGTTTTCTGACAAGAGATTCAGTTTAAACTAATCCACGATTCAATGGCAAATCTCCTGTTATTGCTGTTAGACATTTAACGCATTTTCACTCGCGCCATGTTCAGCCGACACTCTTTATTCTCATCAATATTGAAAGAGGTGTTTAAAAAGCGTGTAACGGCCAAATGCTAAGCCCCACATACATACATACATATATCTGCATATATAGTTATGCTTGCGCTGGCTAAAAAATATTTTTAATATTCTAAAAAGCCGCAAATCCATGAAAAATCCCGTACCGGAATATAAAGCCATCGAGCTGAGAGCGGGGAAGAGAGGCTTTTGGGGTCTATCGAAAATAGCATTGTGAATGCAATCACAGTCACAGGTTTGTTTGTCTGTGGTCTGTGGGCGCTGGCGGGGGGGCGTGGTTGTGCCAGTATAAAAGTAACTAGACAGTTGATATAAATTATATTTCTATATGGCTGTTGGTTACCTCGCGCAATCGATCCACCAGCCATATATATATATCCCTTTTTTGGGATTTGTTTTGATTTTAGACAACGATACTGGGCGGTTTTTATTTTAGCATTTGGCGCAGCAATATCTGTAGCGAACAAAACAAAAGTCATGTGAAAATACTTCAAAATGGCAAACACAAATCATTTTTTATTGAATTTTCATGAAAATATTATTGGCAAACATCGACGAAGAGGTAAATGCACCTGAGTTACACTTTTCATAGTTCTTTTTTATGAGCTGCATTGTGAATGCATAAAATCGGCGACCGAAGAGCATCCATAGTTATGAATTCCACTTTAGGAACAATCGGTAGAAGTGTATGTGTAGCTTGCAAACAATTAAAGTGAGAAGCCCGGAAAAGCTGGAAAACTAATTCATTAAAGTTGATTACTTTTGCGATTCATATATGGTATGCGGCGAGTCTAAGCCTTGGACCCCACCTAAACCCATATAAATTAAGCTTCGGCTTGACTTTACCTTTGCTCTTTTCCTGTCCAAATGTTTACCTTCAAATCAACTCCTTTAGTTCCTGTTCCGGCTGCCGTCCTCCCGCTGCCGGCCTCTAGTCCTGTGTCAACTTTATGCCACTTCTCGGCAAAAGGCACAATGCCAGGCAACTCTTCAGCGCATCCTTATACAGTCTGGCGCCTCTTTTTATGGGCACCCATCACAGAAGCAGCAGCAGAAGCCGCAGCAGCAGCAGCAGCAGTACTTGTGCTGCCTGCCTCCTGGCATGCCCCAACAAATAGACACAAAGTACGGTCCTAGTCCTCGGGATCCTAGACCTCAGAGAAGCCGTCCCCGCCACCGCCAGCTCCGTTTGTTTGTCTCCTCCGCCCGTAGACGAAATGAAATTTATGCACTTGGACACTTCCCTGCAATAATTCATGCGAAATTGAATCAGATATTCATTCCTGTGCAGCTTTAAAGCGGATAATCAACCTTGTAAACAAATGCCGGCCGAACGGGTGGGTAGAGATTGTAGGAGCAAAGGATAGCAAGGCCAGCAGCTGCAAAGGGAGCATGCAAAATTTATGTTGCCAGCTGACTGATGCCGAGCTAAACAAAAAGTGCAAATTATTTTTCATGTCAACTGTGGCAACATAAATAGCCAAATGGCCAATTCATTCTCCAAAGTAACTGCAGCTCTTTTTAAGGATTTACTTTATAGATCCTGGATTGTGCAAGCAAAGCATATATTCTTCTAGTAATAAAATTCATAATTAAAATATGGATACATACAAAGGCCTGTCCTTGACTCATCTTGATTCGTTGATGATTGTGATTAGAGGTCTCCTTATAAGTTGATATTTCTACCAAAGCATCCTATCGGGGAGCTATTAATTGCAGTCTTTAAACGTGCCCAGCATAAAGCTCATTTCCCGCCATCTCTCCTCTTTGGTCTCGCCAATTTTGCAGAAAGTTCCTGCGGCTTCTGCCGCAATTAATTGATACACATGGAAACAGGCCGCAAGTTGTGCTCGGAAAGTCACTTGGCTGCCACAAGGGCCATGTAAAAAGTTTCTTCGGCGAGAAGTGTTTTCAATTTTGCGCCCCAAAGGAAGAAAATGAAAACTAATTGAGTAACAAACTTCCAACATGGCGTTTTGTGATTGGTGGCGTATACGTAATG
The DNA here is from genome assembly GCA_008042585.1 of Drosophila punjabiensis. Lineage (NCBI taxonomy): Eukaryota > Metazoa > Arthropoda > Insecta > Diptera > Drosophilidae > Drosophila > Drosophila punjabiensis. The sequence goes on from VNJR01010095.1 coordinate 49,503, forward strand.
AAACGACAAATAAGCGGAGACAACAAGAACAAGAACGAGAACTGCGAAGCGTGGGCGCGGTAACTTCTGAGGATATGGGTGCGAGTGCGGGTGTGGATGCATGTGCATGTGTGCGAAGTCTATAAATATCAGATGGAAAGTTTTCAACGAGATAAATTTAATTGGAGGCAATTTGTAGCAAAACATATGAGGGAAAAGTTGCCAAGAACACGAAAGAAGTATGAACTGCAATTGGCCAGCCAAGGCGAAAGTGGGTAAAAAGGTATCGCTGGAATTGGCATTGCCATCGAAAATAGCTGCGGAAGTGGGTGGGCGAGTGGGCGTGGGCTATCCGTATCGCTTGCTTATTGAGTAAATTGGAGTTGCCAGCGCACGCTGCGCAAAAAGTTTGAAGAGCGTTTTTAATTTGTATCAAAAGCAGCCATAAGTTTCTCTCCATTAACTAAGTTATTTCCTCACTCCTCTTTCTTTCTTTCAGAGCTCCTGCTGACGGATCAGCAAACCAGCAGCGTGCTGGGTGCCCTGGGACTGCTGCGTCTTCTGCTGCCACAGCTTATACGGGGCTACTCGGCCGCCAGCCAGGAGGATTCCGAGTCCTTGGCCGGTCAGCACCAGCAGCAGCAAAAGCATCAGAAGAGGCAGCAGCAACAGCAGCAGACAACGACCTCCGACTGCCGGCAAATTATTGAAATTTATGATTATTGTTTGCACCTGCTGAGCACGCAGCACACCACGAATCACGCCATCATAAATGCCACCTTGGAGGTCATCAACGGCATACTCCAGGCACTGGACGCCCCTGCCGATGGCCCATGCCAGAGCTTGAACCCGAGCCTGGGCCAAAGTTTGCGCCAACTGTTGTGCAATCAGCAACTGCAACACAATGAGTATTTGCGGCGAAGGAAATCATTAAAGAATCAAATATTCCAATTGAAAAATTACGAAGTGGCGACAAGTCAACAGCCACTGCAGGATGAGGTTGCGGATGTGGATGCGGATGAGGATGAGGACGAGGATGGAGATGGAGATGGGGATGGGGATGGGGCGACTGCAATGCAAATGAAAAAGAATTCAAATGCAAAACTGCAGCAGCCAAAGTGTCAACAGCAGCGGCAACAGCAACAACAACAGCAACTCGAGGTTGACAGCAGCTCGCTGGGAATTAATGCCGGAGAAGATGCCACGACCGAGGCTGCAAGTTCCGTCGCTGATGAAGGTATGGCAAATAAGGCAGAATGCAAGTCGAGATGGCTTGTGTGCTGGGGCTGAATCTGGGAGTGTATGTGTGTGCACAGTCATGTGGAAATGTGACATGCTGACAGAGGATCAGGGCAGCTGAGGGAACAGGCGGTGGAGGGGAGACTAACCCACAGACAGACCATGCCGAAATCAAGAAAATTGAGCAATTGCACGGGCTGATGGAGACACCCCACACACAATGCACATATGAAAATTATTAGTGCATGCTTTTAGGCGGGGCGGCACATGCGGCAACGAGGTCAGGCCAAATTTGCATTTGCATTCGCCGCCAGCGGATTCCTGCACAAATATTTACACACATTGTAAGGCTAACCCACACTCTTTCCGCCTTTCGCATTTATTCCAGGGGCGACGACGAAGGCGCAGCGCGGCCACATTAGGAATGCCGCACGCAGCATCAGCGAGTGTGTGGCCTCCGTTGAGGAGCGGCAGGGCGACGATGATGACATGGACGACGATGACGACGACATGGAGTTGCTGAGCGCCGAGTGTGATGACTTTACAACCCTGTCGCAACTAAATGAACAACAACGGTCGCTGTCAGCGGCCCTGCAATTGCCCGCAACAACTGCAACAACAACAACTACGGGCGATAAACTGATTGATGTTGATGCGGATGTCGGGGGGCTGCCTAAACCGCAGCATCAGTCATCTCTGCAGAATCTGCTTGCCGGCAGCGATGACAAATCCCAGCATTTGAGTGACATCGACAATGAATCTTTCAACAGCATCGATTTCGAAGCCGAAATCACAATTGCCGGCAGCAGCGGCAAAGAGCAACAGCAGCAACAAGAGCAGATGCATCCCACGGCGGATGGTTCCGGGGAAACTGAACCAGGTGACGCAACAGCAATTGGCACATTCTTCAACAACCTGCTCTCACACTCCAATGCAGGTGAGTCCGCCATAACGACAACCATCACATAACCGAACAAATATTTCATTAGCGAAGTTCAAAGTCAGCGCAGAGCGAGTGGAAAACTATTTCCATTCGATGTTATTGCATTTCACGGTCCACCGCAGTCGCAACCGAATCCTGTACGCCCCCCTATTCGATTTTTGTTTTGTCTTTTCCGCCAAACAATTCCACATTTATTCGCAATATTCGCGGGCAAGGGTATTATTTGCATAATTGCGGCAGAACTGCCGACGTGACTCGCCGGCGAGCGATTGCACTTGCGATTTAATGAAGCGTAATTGTTGCCGCTGCAACTCGCAGCAGCAATCGAGAAATCTCTCAGCAGTCAGGCGAAATTTTCGGCTATTCGTGCACGGCATGTAGAGATGTAACTGGCTGTCGCTACATAGAGAAAACAAAAGGTTTATGATATTGTTTATTGGAATACATTGAAAGGGGAAATTAGAGAAATGTAATTCTATTACGGTGCATGGCCAAACGTCTGTCATACACTTCCTAGAAAATAATGTTTGACTTCAAGTTATAAGAGTAAAAATCTTCTTTGAAATTACTGAAAGGACCTTTAACAGCCTTCCTAACATTACAAATTAGTTTGATTTTGAAATACCCTCTGAAACAGATTGTTTCCACCTAATTTCTTCAGGTGTACCCTAAAAGGACCCTGGCATGCACTTTGATTTTAATGATATTTGCTTGCTGTTCGTAGCATATTGATTGCATTGTCCTTGAGATAATTTATTTTAATATTTAAATCGCTTGCTGCTCGACTGACTGACTGGCTGAAGTCAACTCCAACTCCAATCTGGGAGCGCCAGCCAAGTGCATATAAGTAGGACCCGTTGCTGCTCCCCTGACCTACATAATGGAGGAAGGACGGATGGCAGACTTGATGCCAGACCCATGTCCTGTCGTTAGTTAGTGTGCGCGGGGTTGGGGGCTAGTAATAAACAAAGGAAATGTACTGCACTGAGCCGGAAGTACTAATTAAGCGAATGAGTTGTGGGCGGAGCAAAGTCCTGGCAAAGGAAGAAGGAGAAGGGAAAGAGACAGCGAGTGAGTCGGAGGCAGGGCCATATAAAAACCCACATCTACTTGACGTAAATGTTGGGCTTAAATCCGGCATTTCTTGCCAGGCTGTGTGCGAGAGTGTGTGTGCGAGGGATGCGGATTAAGCTTGAAACATGGCAATGCATTTGCTGTGCGATGGCCCCAAACTGGAGCCACCACCACCACCATCATCCACCGCCGTGGCAACCTCATTGCTGGTTTTCTTGTGCCGCCACTGCCACTTGGCCAAAGCATCACACTGCAAGTTGGCAACAAAGTGGTTAAGACAAATGGGTTACGTGATAAAATGCGGTTACTCAAATTGCATGTATGCAAGCTTACATGTTGTGTCACAGTCTGCGACTGTGTGTGTGTGCTGTGTGTTGTGTGTTGTGTGTGCTGTGTGTGCGGGTGTGAGCTTGGGGTTTATTTAGCATTGCCAGGAACAACCATACAGCCCGTCCGCCGAACGGGCCAAAACGAGAGGAGCCAGCCATCAGTTGCTGCACTTTGCCTGGTTCGCGTTTAGCCGTTTTTATTTTTATTTTCCTCGTTCCTGCTCCCATCGCCTGCTGCTGGTGTTTTTGTTTTTCTTTCTCCTGCTTTTCCAATGGATGTTACTGTTGGTGTTGTTGTTGACGTTGATGTTGTTGTTGTTGTTATTGTTGGTGTTGTGCACTTATGCGCTATCAGCCTTTTTGCGCTGCTTTGCTCGTCCGTCCGCGGTAGTTATTGCCGGTTGTTTGTTTTTTTGTTAAATATATACATATACGTAGGTCCGGGGATATGTGGCCACAGCCGCCCGTCTTTATCTGCAGTAGAGCCTCGACGATTAGTATACTCTGCCAGGACTAGGGTCCCTGGGATATACACAATTTGATCTCCTTAAATATCTGAGAATTTTACATAAACTACCTAGGAATATAAAAAACAATATTCCCATAAAATACGACTTTAAAATCACTTAAAGGCGAAAGATTTATTCTACAGTTGAAGAGAAATCATAGACATTTTTGTTGCATACTTTTAGACTGATATTAACTGATTTCAAAGCCCAGCGATTTCCTAGGCATCCCTTTCTTTATCTTAAATTCATGAATGCCAAAAAAAAACTGTATACATTTCCAATTATTTAATGGGTTGTCCTAAAGTTTGTTATTATTGATTTTAGCACTAATTTCTATAAAAGTTAACTTACTTTTCTACAGTTTTAAATTCCCTAGCATACTTTTTGACTGTTTTTTAAGTGATACTAATTTTCCTGTATACATTGCTTACTTCACCTAAATTAGATAGTGAATTCAGGTTACCATATTGTTGCGACCAACAATCTTGCCCTGTTTTCATAAACAATTTTTTGCAACTGCTGTTCTTGTCCTTTTCCCCATTTCTGGTTGTCCTTCTCCGTTCCACATGCACATATGTAACGTGAGCTGTAAAAAACATTTGCATGTGTGCGCGCGCCTGTAAGCCGAGCAGTAAAGTAGCAGCCATGAGACCCATCCTTCCTCCGTCCCCACCGTTTTTCCAACCGCCGGAGAGCCCGCGCTTTCCGCTCGCTCCCAGCTCCCAGCGCGTTTCCTACGCGGTTTTCATTGTCGTCTAGTTTGGGGTTTGCTCCTTTCTTTGCTTATGCGCTTCAAAGTTTTATTTGCCATTTTTGTGTGCTGCACTTTTTTTTTGTTTTCGTTTTCAGCGTGATTTTACAATAAAATAAAAACACCAAAAACCCACTCGAGCGAAGTTGCTGTTGCCGTGCCGCTTTCACTTTTATGGAGGCGAAGCTATTAAAGCATAAAATGGCAGACCAACCCTGCACACAGCAAACATAATTACTGTCGGGCGTATGAGCAGGAAAGTTCCATAAAACTGCAGGCAGGTCGCCCTGATGTGGAGCTGCTCCTTCGCTAATTTCTGGAAATTTTCACTTGATTCCGATTTTATTTTCTGGGAATACTGGATGGCCATTTTGAGCTGCTAAATCAATGATCATCCATGGCCTAGCCTGTCCGAACAATACATGCGAGAAGCACTACTTGGTCCATAAAGTGCTCTGCTGCTTCCGCTGGCCGCAGTCGCAGTCGCAGTTGGAATCGTGGTTGCTCTAATTTTTACAGCGCTCGCATGCGGCCGGAACATCCATTAGAACAATAACAAAACAAAGAGCAACAGAACCAGGGAAAGCCACAACAAGTGCATCTAAAAGATGCAGCCATTTTTAACCCACTTAAGTGGTCAGTGGGGGTGGAGCAGAGCAGCAGAGTTTAGTTGTACTCTCCATGAAATTGAAGTTTTCAATTAATTTTCAATACGAAACGTACGTAGGAGGAGCTGGGGCAAAGTTTGCCGGCGGCAGCCAGCCATCCAGCTAATAGAACAACATAAAATGCAGCTAAGGAAAATAGTTTTAGCGGTTTTGGATCCACTTCACCCACCCATTCTCAGAGTCCATGCCCATTGCTCTTCCTTATTGGCTCCCAAGTTCGAATGCGCCCGGTAATTGGCCGTCTGGAGTGGCCGCAAATTAGCCAACGCCATCGCCGGCATTAGTGTCAAACCAAGTTATCTGCTAGACGCACTAACTCGAGGGCTTTGTGCTTGCAGCCTCGGAGTCGGTCAGTAAGCTCTTTCGTCAATCAAGCGGCTCTAAGTCCACGCCCTCCAAGTCGGCTCACGCGGACAAATCGGACGCCGTCTCGACCGCCTCGCTCACGCTCTCGCTGAGCTCCCTGGCTAGCAGCAATATGGAGCCGCCGGAGCGCCAGCCCTCGATTGCGGAAACCCCGACGCCCGTGGAGGACTCCTTGTCGGCTACCGCCTCCCACACAGCCTCCACGGCCCTCATGATGGATGCCCCAGCGGAAGAGGCCGAGGGACTGGGACCGAGAGTGGAATACTCTAAGCCCGAGACACCGCAGATGCGAAGCACACCCAACGGTGAGTCGGTGAGTTGCCGCTAGGAGCCACTAATTAGAAGCTTTATCTCCGCAGCTAATCCCTTTCTGGTGGAGAACTCCCCGCTACGGCAGACAGTTGTGGGACGTGCCCTGATCAGCGTGAAAATTGGCAGCATTATGGAGCAGTCCTTGGTCTACTATACGGCTCGTCTAGTGGCAGCCCGATTCCTACTTAGCGGACAGGCGGCGGGCCTGCAGCCGGACAGTGTCTGCAGGGTTTCCATCAAGAGCCTCTCCCTGGCCGTGATCGCTCAGTGTGTGCGCCTGGCCCCCCGAATCCTTCAGCTGAACCTGGAAATCAGCGATCAGGAGCTTCAGCTACTAGAGCAGGAAAGTTGCCAGGTCGGAAGTGGCGCCAGCACCCAGGTTTCCAGTCCCCAGAGTAGCGATAACTCTCAGTCGGGCGGGGAGAAGCCGCGGTTGGACAGTCCCCTGTTGCAGACAGAAGTTGAGGACAACCTGCTCCTGCTGGACATCAAGGACGATCACTTTGGTGCCAGCACCTGTCCAGCTTACTTGCAGCAACCGGCGCCCATACTCACCCGCAGTGCCGATGCTTCGGTTCTGCTGCTTGGAAAAAGCTCTGCCTCCCAGCCTATCAAGAAGTCAACCAACGAAGACAAGCTATCCAAGTCCGAGATCATCGGCAGCTCTTTTCAGCCCACGGTGGCAGCGGAGGACGTGCCGCCGTTGAGCCTGCCGCCGCGTCCCCCGAAGCGAACCAAGTCGACACGGAGTCGTACAGGTATCACTGGACTGATGTCCACCGCAGGAGGTTCCCAGACTCCTGGCTGCCAGGCGCTTTCGGATGTGCTGCTCTACCATGACCACTGTGATCCCATCTTACGTGGAGGCGTTCAGCAGGTGGTGGGTTTCTTTCTGCAATCCAGCGGAGCTGGTCTGTCTCTGGAACTGCAGCGCGGTCTAAGCCTGCAACACTTGCTGGCCGTTTTGCTAAAGGTGAGTGCTTCGATAACAACGAATACGATTTAAACATAAAAAGTTGCGTAGCCACAAGGCACTGTGGAGGAACTGCCTTCCTCCTACCGGTGCCTGGTTAATGTTAAGCCACATTACATGCAACCAGCTTTGTATATCTAGCGCTATATCTTAGTTGTAGAACGCCCACTCGCAATCCCTTTTCCAGGCACTGTGTTCCTCCATTTCTCCCCCAGTGTATGCATAACGCATACGCCACGTTGTACGACAATATCTATTTACTTTACCTTAGGCAAAGCATGAGGGCTTGGCAAAGAGATTTGATTTTCCATGGAATGCTAGTTGAAAAATATATATATTTTTTATTTAAGATAAATATGTTTCCCAAGAAGATGAGGATTTGCTATAGAGAACAACTTTTATCAATTTAATACTGTATCAAACAGCAGATTAGATTTCAAGAGTATTTTAGTATCGCCTTTCAGGAATTACTATGTGCGAGTAGCGTAGGTTGCCCTATTTTTCCGGACCCGCACAAACATTCTATATCTATAAATATGTGCCCCCACCTTTTCGCTGTACTTTTTTCTATGTTAAACCATCAAGCTAACATATTTTAACACAAGCAGGAGGCAAACACACACATGGATACGGACACGTGTCCATATCAATGGCTGGTGCCTTTTGAATATTTTCAAGCTCTAAAGCCAGCTCCAGCCCAATCCGCAACCCACTCAAGCCAGTTGCAGCTGCAGTTGGAGCTTGGCCGGCGGCATTTCGTGCGGTTGGTTGTTTTTCATTTGAAAATAAGAAAGAAAACCCTTATCGCCTTCGCAATGTGCAAGTGCAAATGCCCCTAAAGGGAGCAGCGCATCCGTTGCCATCTCGCTTTCAGCCCCGTCCCGGACCGCCTCCTTCCGGTATGCAGAATGTGCGCATAAGTTGCACATTGATTTCTGTCTGGGGATTGGTCGTGGCAGTAAGTTGGGGCTCCGATGCCGGGCGGTTTCTTATTGAATTCAATAATTTAGTGGCCGGCAGCGAACATTTAAATTGCTACTGGCTGCTGGCCTCCCCCAAAAGTGCAATTTGATTATGCAATGTTGTTGCAGGCGGGATGCATGCGCAAGATCGGGGCAGAACGGGGCAGGGAGAACGGAAAGCGGGTCAGAATAGGACGCAGGACGTGCTGGCTGAAAATCACATTAGATGCCTGCTACATAATGGCTGCAAATCCGTCTCAATGGCACTTGCCAGCATACCAAAATTGGAGCCAAAAAGGGATAGCAAGTGGGACATAGAAGGCGGTAGGATCTTCCCTGGAGCCGGGCAAGCCAAGCCGGGGCCAAAGGCAAAGCAACTTTGATAACAATAGCCCTTTGGCCCGGTCTGGAGCAAGGAAAAGCTTGTTAGGGATTCGTTAAAAATGCACACACTCTCAGATGGATGCCGGATGGAGGAGTGGGTAGCCAGGGAAGCCCGAGAGCTGGCCACTGTGTGATTGTGGAAAACTTTTTGCTTGTGCAAACAATAAAACACAAATTCGCTTAGCCAACGTCTCGTTTCGTTTCTCTCGCAGCCATCTTATGCCTGTTCTTGAGGCCCTGTATAAAGAAATTTAGCCAAAAACTTTTTGCTCTTCCCCACTTATTGCAGGGCTTTGAGGACGAGATCCACACAGTGGTTATACAAGCGTTGAATGCATTCGATAAGATATTTCCGCATGTGGTGTCCAAATATTTGACAGAGCCGCCATGTCATTATCATGCTCATCAGCAGCAGCAACAGCAGCAGAAGCAGCAGCAGCAGAAGCAACAGCAGTTGGAGGACGACCAGGACCTGCAACGACATTCAAGTGGACAACAAAAGCGTCCGGGCCAGGCGCAAACATTTGGCCAACAAACTTTTGCAAAGGACCAGGATAATGCCTTAAGCAGTCAACGGCCGCAACAAAGGCGTCCTAACGATGCCGGGACATGTGCCAAGTCCTCGGCCACAGATAATGATGAGCTACTGGCTGCTCTTTTGAATGATTTCCAATTGCAATCGACTGGCATGCAGCAGCAGCAACTTCAGCAACAGCAACTACGGCAGCAGCAAAAGAATAATGGCAACGGCAGTGGGCAGTTGGGTAATGAGCCCGAACCCTTCTGTGTGTTTGCCATCTCGCCCAAATTGCTCTTGAGCAAACTCCGGCTCTGCCATCACAATAAATATTGGCTGGTCCAGAATAAATACGCCGAAGTTATTTCGAATTTAAATTACGTGCTACTGCGGTCGTACTACGCAAATTTTCGTTGTGGCCTCGACAGCAATAACACCAGCGTTGCCGAGCAGGAGGAGCAGCAGCAGTCGCAGTCGCACTCGACGAGGGAAGCCAGCGATTCCGGATGCGGAAAAGCGGAGAGCGAGGACATTGTCTGCACTTATGAGGTAAGCAGCTAAATCTTCTTATTACAACCGGGCCCGCTGGCAGACCGCCGCTTGCCGGCTTGTTTATTGTGCAGATTATTTTACGAGTGTGTTTTCGCCCTGTGCTCCGTCGTGCCCCAGAATCCTCGAAAGCAATTCGAGTGCCGGGCGCTGCTCTGACAACTCTTATTGAACATTTGTGCACTCAAGTGTGTGGCTGGGCTCTTTGTGCATTCTGCAGGAGACTGCGGAGCGCATCCTGCCGAATGCCTCAGCCACTGACGGACTAACGGACGGAGCAGCTGACAGGCGGAGCTCTGGGGGGGTTTTTTGTGGCGCTCGCATATATATTTGTTTATTTATTATTTTGACAAAGCTAAGCAATTTGCTAAATGACACAGAGAGGGAGAACGTACATCAGCTCGAGAGTCGGCAAACAATTGAGGCAAAAGACGATTGACGGCTCAAACTGAATGCCAGAGAAATGTAATAGCACGAAAAGTGCTTGACTGGTGTGTGTCTACTCTTTCCTCAATTGATAGTGCTTCTCTGTGGGGTTTCCAGTATTAGTTGCAATTACGACTCACTGTGTTTTCATAAAGTTCTAGGGTTTCTGTGTAAAAACTTTCAGGGGTTTCATAGCAAAAGAAAAGATTAATCTTGAAAACATGAAACGAAGTCGTAGAAATTATTTCCTTTGATAGAATTTTATGTTTTAGAAGATCAACGTTAAGAGATGACTATAAATATATTTAAAATATATATATTTAAAATCAAACTCCTAAGACACAAAATTCACATCTAAATATATCCCTCGAACTGTTTCTTCAAGTGTTTTGATTGCTCTACCTTCAGTTCTAAATCGGCAAAGCAAACCGCGTCTGCACGGGCATTCGAAACTGCCAAACTGCATAATGAAAACTTGGCTCACTTTTTGATTTACAACACTTTGCTCCCCTTTGCTCCTCCTGCAGGCACAGTTCCTGGCTGAACTTTTACATCTGCTCGGCGACGATGATGCGCGGGTGCGGGAACATGCCGCCTGCTGTCTTTGCCGGTTTATAATGCAAACGGCGCGCCAGGAGCAGCTGCCTGCCGGAAGCAGGGATGAAGATGAAGGATGCGAGATCGAAGGCAATGGAAACGGCCACGGGAATGGCAACAGCAACGACGTCAACGTGGAAACTCAACAAACTAATTTCAATTTGCTGTGGGATTTTTTCGACTATCGCATATTTGGCAGCATGTCCGTGACGTTGCGTAATTTATTCCGGACCAGTTCGACGATTGTGCCTCCGTTGGCGGAACTGGATGCACTGCCCTCCACGGCCATCGCCTGCCTCCCGGAGGCTGGCATCACGTCCATGATGGGGAGCAGCTCCGGCCCCTTAGGATCGGCAGCCGAAGTGGCAGCCTTCGCGGCGTCGGCCTACTTCGATGGCAGTTACAGCACCGGCTTCGCCGAGGGGCATGTTTTTGCTTTGGCGGGGCAACGTCAAATCGCGCTGGAGGAAAAAGTTTTGGCCAAAGTTTTGTATCGCTTGACAAATAAATTGATGACGCTGAATGATAAAAATTTGCAGGTAAATATTTGTGTGCCAGCCAGCCACCAATCGAATCGAATCGAATCGCATCGAACTCGAACGAAACTAAATCGCACCGGCCGGCTCCCGGCCACTGCTCCCACTCTACTACACTCGCACCCACACTCTCATCCTGTTTTCCCTTTGCAGTTTGGCATAATTTACGCGCTGCGCCTCCTGCTCAGGCACTTCAATTTCGTGGACTATCAACAGGCCTGGGTGGAATTCAATTTCGTAGAAATTTGCATTAGCCATGCCTACTACAACAATGCAACGGCGGCGGACCTGAGTTGCCAGAACGATTTGATTGATGTGATGGGCAAATTAATGGCAGGTGAGTGGAGGAGGAGACCTCTCCGATCGCTAACCCGGTTTACTATGTTATTTCCTCGTGCGTAAGCCCCATAAATATTTTAATAGTAATGGCTGAAATTCACGTTCATACCACATTTGTGCATTCCTGCGCGCCTGACTGGGCTCCTGATATTTCCGATATTTATTGGAATTGTTTCAACTATTGGCCGGTGCTTTGCGGCTCGTTTGGCTAATTTAATTTAACTGAAATTACAAAAACTGTAATTTCTGGTCTCAGACTGCATATTTAATTGCATTATGCTGTAATGAATGCCGTGGAAACGTTTGCATAAATCATTTTAATTAATTGTTTGTCATTAAATAGATTTGCATAAATATTTTCATGCCGCCGCTGCTGCGCCGTAAGTGACTGAGCGTAGTCTATTTTTTTTTTAGCAGCAACTATTATTTTTAAATTTAATCAAGAATAACGAGAAATTAGCATAAATGTTTTTAAATTTCCGTTCCACTAAAAGTATATAAATTACCGAAAAAAAGAGCTGAAATAAAAAGTTTGAAAACCCGGACTCAAAGTCGAATATAGAATACACTGTTACCTATTTAATCTTTTAGGTAACTTATTTGCTGAATGCTGAAGTTGTTGCCGCAGTAAAACCCCTTTTATGCGCTGTGTAATACGATTTATGTTAAAATTTAATTCAGAGGCAATTCTGAAAGTTTTTATACAAAATGCTGAATACATTGCAGTTTTCATTCCGAAACTAATGCAACTAAAGAGCTTAATAGGACGAAAGCATACTCAGAATTCAGCACAATGTGGCTGATTATATTTAATTCAATAATTTTCAACAGCGCCATTAACAAAGTGCATCTAAAAAAAACCCCCAACAACTGTAACAACATCAACAACAGCCTCGCCCGGCTGCAGTAATGCGCAGCTAGTGCGCTAATAAACATTTCAATTCAATTTACAAAAATGTTTATAGCACGGAGCACAAAAAAGCAAACAGAAAACCAAACTTCAACTCAATTTCATTAGTGCCATTTCACGCGACCGCCATGACCAGAACGAACCGAACTCACTCCAGGATCGGTCGCAATGCATTAGGATGCTATAAATTTAGGGGCATTGCGGCGGCAATGCCTCGGGAGGGGCAATGGCGACAGGCTCTTTATTATTTATCATGCCAGCCGCGTATTTGCTATGCGCTAATGTAATCCACCATAATCAAAAAGTAATTAAATTATTAATAAACCATTAAATGTTAAACAATTTTTGTGTCAGCGGCGACGGCTGCTTCCACTCTGGCTGCCACTCCCACCTCCCACTCCTCCTGCGATTACAATTTGCATTGCATTTGCATTGGCGCAGCGGGCATGCGGCGCGCACACACTGAACAATTTAATATTTAAGCCGTGTGTGCTTACCGGGATGTGTGTGAGGGTGTGAGGGTGTGGCGTGTATGCCTGGGCATATCTGGACATCGATTTGAAAATAAAATCACCAAATGTTTTCCGACACTCTCTCGCGTGCGCTTCGTGATAAGTTTTGACAGTTGCCAAAATGTATGCAAATAGTTGCAATTCATGCCCAGAACCAAAACAAACATCCAGCGAAAATCCTTTAATTGTGAGTAAATTCACAGTTCGCCGATGGCTTAAAGCCGCTGAACCACCTGCCTCGTTGCGTTTTAAGCTGGCTATCATGTCCGGCTTAATTCCTTCATTTTATGAGAATAATTGTAGTGGAATTTAATTTTTTTTAACTAAACTCGAAAGCTATAGCGAGCTTTTATTAATTATGATAGGTTAATGTCGGGCTTAGTGTTTCATTAATCCAAATCTCACCTGTTTCCGTTGGCTCAATCCATCTACTGTCATATCTACCTTTCCGTGCTATAATCGCGCGTTTTCCTGGCGCCAAAGCGAAACAAATAAAAACTGAAATGCGCGATAAATAAATATAAATTGGTAGCGGAAGAATGGCGTCGTCTCATTGCGATTGTGTGCGCAATTTTCAATTAATTAGTAAATGTAATGCAAACTGCGAGAGGGGGTAGCAGCCGCTGGCATCCACTTGCCCATTGTGTGTCCCCGAGGGGGTCCTTTAAATGGCTCCCTTAACACTTAATTTTTATAAATATTTATGCGCATACAATTTAATTTATTTGTAAATAATATTTTTTTTTTTGCATCGGCATTTCCTCTTTGCAACACACAAACTTATATTGCTTATTGCCGCTGAACGTTGCATTGTTGACACATAAATTGAAATGTTGCGTGTCTCCCCATTACACACACACAGCAATTAATGCATATAAATCATAGCATACTTTGAAGCGTTTTCCGCTTGTTACCTATGCAATTTTTGTTTTAATTTCACATTATTCTCCCGTCCACGTGAACTGCAAATCCATTAATGCTTTTTTAATTTTGTGAGCTGCAATTACGCAGCATTTGTATAATTTTAAGTGCTCGTTTGCATTGCAATGCAATTAGCCGAGGCGGGAACTCTTAATTTGCGATTAATAAGCCTCCAATCCGCAAATCCATCCACTTCTAGGTGCCATGTTGAGCTCTGGTGAGCCGAGGACTGCCCATCTGGATTTTCTGCTGCGTCACAGCCTCAAGATGCTGAACATCTACTACCACCTGGTCACCAATCAGCGCCCACCCTCCGGCTCGCAGTCAGCCAGCTCGAAGGCGCCCAAGAGCGAGCTCTTCGCAAGGGATCAACCCGGGGCAGCAGCCCTCCAGGCTCTGGGTTACTTTGCTGGCGATTACGTTTACATGAAACTTTACAACATTTTAAGAGGTGCTAATGACAGCTACAAGGTAAGTCAAGCCACGGACTCGCAGACTCACAGACTCGCACACTCGCGGATTCGCAGATTCAGCGGGAGCCACCGCCATTAAGTCGCTGGTGGCGCCGAAATGGCAAAAGTTGCGCGGCACGTGCACTGAGATTTCCCAACACCCAGCTCCAGATTCGACTCCGTCTCCAACTCCCGTTGCCGCCCCATCTCCGTTAAGGATCTAGATGCACGTACAGCGCAATGCGCCGTTTTATATGCAACACTTCCACCACCGCCGCCGCACTGGCAATGAGTTGTAAAAATTCAACCCGCGACGAAATGCAGCCAGCGTAGCATCCTCACTTGACTTTTGCCACTCGCAGCTCAAACAGAAACTTCGTTGCACTGACTGACTTAATGTGCGGGTTGCATTAGGCCACCACCGCCTGCCCATCCATCCTAATGCCTCATCCAACTCTTTTTTTTTTTTTTTTGTTATTTTCTCCTCCTTGCAGATAACCATAAATCAGGAGGCCGGCAGCTTATTAATTTGTCTCCTGAAGACTTGCCTCAACGCATTGAGCCTGTGCCTGGAGTCTCTGGCGAGTGCCTCGCCCCCGGAGCTGAAATTAATCGAAGAAATACTCCACTATTTGACCAAGCTCATAAATTATGCGCCCGCCGAGTGCGTTGCATGTCTGCGGCAACTGTTGAAATATTTATTCGCCCAAAATTATGCCAGCCAAGTGCGGGTGGTGCAGCCGTCGGCCACCGATGGCCACCATGCCGCCTTCACGCGCCCCTACTTTGTGGCCAAGGGCAGGGGTCATGGCGGCGGCTCCACATTGTTGCCAACAATAAATTCAAAGCAGGAGCAGGGAGCAAGAGTAGGAGCAGGAGCAGGAGGAGCTGCCCGACAACCAATTGATACTGTCCCACTCCAGGCGCTGGGCATGCTCTTTGTGCGTGGCCTGCAGCCGGCAACACCGCCGGCGGGAGACTGCGCCAGGCTTATAAAGCTATTCGAGCCCCTGGTCATCTACTGTCTGACGGTGAGTACACTCCAAAAAATAGTATATTTTGAAGATTAACTACGATGAATGATCATAGAATTAAAAATGAGTAAAATGCTTAAATGGTTACATTAATTTATTTTATGGAAATAACAAATTTTAAAATATAACTTTAAGTCGAGAATTTCTGCAAGTGCTGGCACTACCAGCCATGGCTAATTAATTTTAGTTGTAGCCAATTTGTTTGATTAAAAATGCACAGACACGAAGGCCAGGCGACCTGGGTAAAAGTCCTTAATCTGTAACATGTGTGAGTGAGTGTATGTTTGGGACCCAGAGTGCATCCATTGATATTTTATTAATGGCGAACATGGGCACAGCCCTAGTATTCCCTCATGTAACATAATTCCCGTACTCTGTTTTTGCCCCCCGGCAGCTCTTCATGAAGTCCAACGCTCTGATTCAGGCGCCCATATTGCGATTGCTCTCCCAGCTGCTGGAGCTTAATGTAACGTACAGCATATTGGATTCCAAGAATGTTATCTTCGAGCAAATACTAAACAACATGGAACTGATAGAGGCAGGCATCGATAGGTGAGTTCAAGTAGTTTAAATTACATTAAAGCTTAAGTTAAAGATATCATTCTTATTTGCCAGATGCAAAAATAATTTTACACCTCTTTAAGCTTTTAAGAGATTATTGAATATTGCTTCCATTCTAGAAACGCCTTCATCATTGTTCCGCCCATGCTGAGATTTCTGGTGCAGCTCACCCACAAGAGCGACCGGCAACTGATCACCATACCCAAGATCATCAGCATCACCAACAATCTGCTGGCCAGCAGCTCTGTACGCGAGGTGGCCCTGCTGGCCCTCAGAACCTTGAGCTACGAGCTATTCTTCATGCATAGCCAGCTGGAGGAGGCCCTGGACACCGACAGTGGTCATAATTCAGGGCGAGCGGCTTGCCAGAGCCCGCTGAGTGCGGCACCCACGCCGGAAACCAGGGAGGCCCTGCTGGCTCAACGACGCGAACTCGACACGCAACGGGAAGTGGTGCTGGGCATGCTGGAGAAGTTTATCGAGGCCCGGCCAAGTCAACAGGTGCTGGCCTTGCTGCTGCTGTTCGAGCGGAGCGTGGAGCAACTGGAGGAGGCACCATATCGCAGTGCCCAGGATGCGGACACAGTGTATGGGATTCTTTGTCGAGGTCTCTGCTCACGGCAATGGCGACTGCATACCGCCGGAGATCTGCGGCTGCTGGAGAGCTGCTTCCGGAACAACGGCAACCATGTGCTGGCCGACAGCAAGGGATTCCTGCAGCTGCTGCAGCTGTTCATCGAGCAGGTGGGTTAAATATGCAGTGGCCTAGGACTTGACAAAGCACTCAGCCAATTCACAGCTGCCCGTCAGTGCCTCAATTATGGCATGCATTAAGACTCCGGCAGATCCACCGCCGATTGCTGGAGAACCCCTGTCTGTCTGTCTGCCTGTCCGTTCGGTTTCGATTGAACTCATAAATATGCGCCAGGCCTGCTTAAATATACATGCCCACACACACTTCGAGGCGTCAGGCAATTTGCAATATTTATGAATGCAGACAGAAACTTAAAATCCAGCTCGACATGCAAATGAACATAAAGCCGTCTATCAGCCGCCGGTTTGGCAGCCTGCCAATGCAAATGACATATGAATGTCCTGATGTCCTGATGTTCTGGCGTCCTGGCGTTCTGGCATCCCGAGAAGGTGTTAACCGGGCGTGCCTGGCATCCACTTAATAATATAATTGAAGTAATGCCACAAATTACAACACTCTCAGTTTGGAAACGATGGCCGTGCGACTTAACTGGTACTTAGGCCAACGCCTGCAGTTGCATAAATTGATCTCGTTGACATTAAATGGAAGTGCGGCAGATGTTTCGTGTTCGGTTCAAAGATGACAGACGGTTGTCTGTGCGGATGGCTCATCAGTTTACATTCATGGTGCCATCAAAGAGTCAGTGCTCAAAGGGTTTAGTGTTGTCCAAGGCAACACGAGGGGAGCGGCCCCCGAACTTTGAGCTGGCGAGCTCTTCAACGATTTGTCATTACCTGTCCGTCAGGGCCTTCCGTCCAACCCATCGCATTTACATACACACGAATGCACTTAGTTGCAGTTACGGGGCAATTTTTTATATCGCCTTGTTTCTCCCCGTGTTGTTACTGTTGCCGGTGCCGGTGCCAGTGCCAGTGCCAGTGCCAGTGCCAGTGCCAGTGCCGGTGCCATGGCTGCTCTGCTGATCCATGTGGCGCTGTAGTTAATGTGGCACATGTCGTATACGTGACATTTTTAATACCTACGCTTCAACGCCGCACATTTTCAACTATTAATGCGCATTTAAGCTACACATGCATTAACTGTCGGGCTGCCTGCCAGGCTACCAGCGAGCCAGGCAGCCAGCCAGCTCTAGCTTCTCGTGCAGCCACGCCCTCCTCCTCATGCCCATCCCCATCCCCATCGCCATTCCCCTCCCCCCACTACTTAGCCCGTTCAGACCAGTCAACCGTTATGCTACAGTTAAAACCAACTTAATTACACAGTCTCCCTGGCACAGCCGGGCGTGTGTTGATGCCAGCTCTCGGGTATGTGTGTTTGTCAGCCCACTTGTCGTCGTCGTAGGCAGTCAATTGCATGTGAAGACTCCCGTGCATCCACCTGTCTAACGCCGTTGGCCGGTGGTGGTCACCCCCAAGTCACCTCCCCATATCCGCTTGTATTAATGGAGACCTGACACTTTACTGCCGCCGGCAATTCAACTTCATTTAACTTGTGAGTTATGCGCAAAGCTTAAAAACTTTAACTAATTATCGTTTATTTAATTTGGACACATAAAAAGCGAAGGCGGCAGGGAAATTAACAGAGTTTTACGCAGTCTCCGTCGCTCAGGTGGCATGAGTAATTAAGTTTGGCCTTCCGCCGCACATAGCCATGTTTATAAGCGTATTTATGTGGGCTATGGGATGTGCGATGTGGGCTATGGGGATGCAGGCATGTGACTAGTTGACGGCAGCAGCGTTTTAATTGAAATTGAAATTGCGCCGCAACTTAAATAACATTCTGCGTGTAAACATTGACTCGAGGAGGTACGAGAAGGTACGAGGCGTTCAAAAAAAAGCTTATTTAAAATGCACCACAGCCAGCGGTCCGTGCCAAGAGGCGCAAATGGAATTGCATTCGACGTCCGTCCGTCTATCCGTCCGTCCGGCACACATGTGCAGGATGGGCATGAACGAGCTACATCATGGGGGACTCCCTTCTAATTACTGCCGGAAAATATGTTGATGTTGGTGCCTGGCAACTTTGTCACACAAATTTATGCAAAGTTTCACACTTTACTGCACTGGCGGTCAACAACGAAAGGAGTCATCAGCATCAGCCAACGAACTTACTCCTCTTCATTCTCCTTTCTCTTTGCAGGGCGTCGGCAACTTTGGTGATTTAGCCCTGGCCACGGTTATGCTGGCCAACGTAATCCTTAAGACCGAGGAAATTTATTTAGTGAATCACATAAAACTTTATTTGAAAAATAATCCAACTGCCGAGCGGCGGCTGCAGGCTTTATTGCCCACCACATCGGCCACTCCACCGCCATGGCAGGACGAGGCGCCATCGACATCTTCGGCGGCTGCAGCTGCCAGAGCCGCCGCCGCCGCTGCCTCCTCCGCCGGTCGCGCCGCCATCAGTGAGATTAACTATTTCGCCAAGGTCCTAAGTGAGAAGCTGCTCGCCTGCCTGGATGCCATGCTGCTGGGCGGAGGGGCCACGTCTCCAGCCTCACTTGCAACAGACCACGCCTACTGCCAGCTAGCCGGGCGCTTCGTCGATGCCCTGAACAATGTCTGCTGCCGCTCACGGCACAAGGATGCACTTCAATCAGTTTTCCGCTTGGTTTTGGCCGAGTCTGAATTTCTCTGCAAATACTACAGCCTGCTGTTGATGAGTGCCGCCGGCCAGGGTGGATCTGGCTCACTGGATGCCTTGTTGCTGGCCTGCATGAGACTGGCTCTGGCCATGAGGCTGGAGGAGCCGGTGGTACTGCTGGAGCAGGCCGCCCAGCTGCCGTTGAAACGGAACCTGCAGAGGGCGTTGTTGCGCGAAGTTTGTGGCGCCAATGTGGTAAGTGCACTGGAAATAATTCTTATAAGTAAATAATATGATAAAGGAGGAGAAAGTATAATTTCAATAGTTAGATTTATCAATTAATTAATTGATATTTGCTCGTTTTGTACTCCAAAATATCATTTCCAATTCATTGAGTCCAAATGAATGTTTCATAGTTTTAAATAAAATTTTTCTGCTCTGTGCAAATAAGCAGAGAGGTGGGCTGGAGTAATGGCGGATCAGACACATTAGTTTAATTTGAATTTGGCAGACGACGCCATTGCTGGGCCGCCACTTCCCCCAAGTTCCCCTCACCGGATGTCCCGGCTATTTACAACACTGCGAATTTTTCCAGCTGACAGTTGTCGCACTCGCAATTTTGCGGTTCACCGCATCGGGTTTTCGGTTTTCAGTTTTCGGTTTCGGCTCTCGGCTAACTGTCCCGCCGAGCGACAGTGAGCCTTTAAACGGTCGGCTTACTTTAAGCACAGTTTACTGGTTCATTGGCGGGCATAATTTTAATTGATTGCCACTCGAGCATGCGCCACTTGTTGGCTAATGGCCCGCGCCCCGGAACAAATCACAATTGTCCACTAATTGCAGGGCTGCGACTGGAGTGCGCAACAAGTGCGCCGCCTGTTCGACGGCAGGTATCTGAATTTCCTAATTGCTGACCACTTGGAATTCCTCTGCGAGCTGTGCCAAGAGCGTCCCGAGTGCGGCTCATTACTGCAGGTGGCCCTGCTGCGGAACGCGCACCGCTTGAGTCGGGTAAGTTGCGAAAAGACTTTGCATAACAAAAGCCAGCTCCATTGTGAGTGTACTTTCATGTTCTTCTCCTCCCCAGCAATCCATTCGCATCGTCCTTCGGCTATTGGGACGTCTTTGTGAGTCCGCGGAACAAAATGCCTCGGGAGACGCCGGAGTCGATGCAGGGCCCGTGCTGCAGGCCCTGCAACTGTTAAGTCGCCTGCACCAGCTGCACGACGGGCAGCGTTCGCTGCAGCTGCCCATGGAGCGGATGGCGCGGCGACTGACCGCCCAGAGCGGGCCTGTCGCCAGGAAGGACATCTATGAGCGACTCGTGGAGGGAGATCTAGCCGGGGGCGAGGACCAGGACGCCCTGCGCACGCTGTTGTAAGTAATACCCTGGCAATTATTCATCGAAAGCAATGGCAATTTATATTCAGATGATTGCATAGATTCAAGTTAGGGTTGGTCACTTTGTAAGAATGCAAAATTTTGTAAAAACATTGAATTTCATTTATAAATTGTGTATAATATGAAAAATCCTAAGAAATGAACGAGAAAATCAGCAAATTGAAATTTAAGTTCCATATCGACGTACCCTTTTGAATGTTGCTCCCTTTCCTTGAAACCCGAGTACCCACTAAAAGCAAGCCGAAGAGTGCTCCAAGTTCGGATCAGCAGACTCTCATTATCCCTTGATGCTTTTATTTATGTTTCATTGCTCCGCAACGCAGGCTAAAGGACTTGGAGTGCCGCCAGGACAATGAGACTGCAACGCCGTCGCGCATAATTGATGAGAGCTGGCTCTTTGCGCAGGTAAATGGGACAAGCACTTGTCCATTATGGCACTGCCACAGCTAATTTGTTGTTTTTTCCTCTTCCGTTTCCACTTCCACTTCCGAATGCTCCTCCTTTGACGACTGACAGCTAATCAAGTTCGCCACCCAACATGCAGATGCTCCGCAGCAGCAGAAGCAACTGATGCTACTCCTCCTGGAGATCCAGTCGGAGCCAAAGCTGACCCGCCTGCTCCGGAGCCTGGGGGCCGAGCAGGAGGCCCGGCTACTGCGCCACGCCATAGCAGGCTCCCTAGCCGCCATGGTGACCGACTTTCAGCAGAAATGCATCCAGCATGCACCGCACATCAACTACATGCAACTGCCGCCGCTGGCGCGAGTGTCCTGCTCCTTGCTCCTGGCGAAAGTGGTTTCGATAACGGCCTCCGAATCCCGGGCACCACCCAACGCCATGCAATTGGATGTGGCCCGGGCAGTGGCCTCGTTGATGGCCTGTATACGGAATGTGGAGAAAATGGCGCTCATTTACATAGATGCCCGGCTGATGGAGAAATTCGTGGGCGAACACCTGCTGCGCCAGGAGCATCGGCCGCAGTTGATGGCCTACCTCGGCTGGCTGACCGGGACGGCCAAACAGATTTTGGCCAAGCCAACACGACAGGACTCGGAACAAGACGCCCTGGGCGTGCTGCTGGCCACCGTGGATGCACTCCTGCTACAACCGCGCGTCTGGAGGGAGTTAAATGCCAGTTCGGATGCGGGGCTGCGGTGCGAGCTCCTCGAGCTTCTGGTCTCGGTGGCTCGGTGCATTCTGCAGGACACGATATTCTATCAACGGCATCGCCTGGACAGAGGCAGCAGCGCGTCCAAGGGACCAGCCCTGCAGGCGATTTTCCTGGCAAAATTGATTGAAACGCAAATTGATATCGAGTCCCTGGACAGCGGCAGGGTCTTGGCAGGCGGCGAGGATGCTCGTCTGCAGTTTGTGGGCCAGGAATTGGCCCAGGTCCAAGTACCATTGGTAAGTGACATTGGGCCTGGTCATTTGTCAGTCTGACCCAGCAGCCCTCTTCTTTTCATTTCTCTTCTCCAGTCGCTGGTGGCCTCCATTGGTACTTCGCTGCTACGCACACACCACTTTTATGCCTACGCGGTAACTCCAACCGAGCTTATACAGCAGCATCCAGAGGAGCAGCTGCAGCAGCAGAAGCAACAGGCCGATGGCAAGTTGCCCACCATTCCCGTGGACAGTCTGAGCGATGTGGATATCCTGCGCCAATTTGTCAAGCGGTGAGTTGTGAGAAGGAGAAACATTCAACCTCGAGAAAAGTGATTAAATTTAAAGCAACACTCGACAAATTTGGAATGAAAGGAATATTCTGTTTATCCGTATTATCTTTCCTTGTTATTGAGTAGCTACGATCCTACTCAAACATCAAATAATACTAATGCATCCTCATATGTACTACGTCCCCAGACAGAGCTAATTCAGAGGAATATCCAAAATCTGCCTAATTAAATCAGCTTATTTTCGAGGTCCCGTGTTAGACCAGTCGGGTTATGATTTCGTCACCTTGCCCGTAGGCACGCCATTGTCCGACTGGTCAACTGTCGCTTCCCTTATCAACTGACCAGGCTCTGATGCATTGTGTTTGCTGTTCCTCCTACTGCTCCTCCTGCTTCTCCTACTGTGGCTGTTGCTGCTGGTCTTGGTGTCGCTCCTGTCGTTGTCATTGTGTCCGGCAACAACAACAAAGTTGCTGACAATGCTCTGACAGCGATGACGAGCGCATGGCAGCTACATGGAGCGATGATGAGGACTGCGACGGCAACGACTATGGCTAAACCGCAACTGGAAACATCAACATCCTGTTGTTCTATTACAAACACAAGCACGCAAACAACCACACACATACTCGTATATGTAGGAGTATGTAGGAGTGCGAGCCGTAAGACTTCATTGTCATCGTCATTGTCCTTGGCTTGTTTGCCTCGTCCTTGTCACTTGACAGGCCACCCGGCCGACTCCCCGGCACGCCGGCATGGCCATTGCTGTTCCATTGTTTCGATGGCAGTCGTCATCATTACGCTGTCAGCCGAAAGCTGATGCTGAATCGTCATCAGCCAGGAATTGGGCGGAATAATTGTACACGGCTAGATGTCCATGGCCTGAAACTTGACTTCCCGCAAAGTATGCATACTTGCACCCGAACTCAAACTCTCAGGCACTCTGGCACTCGCACTCGCACTCGCACTCGCACTTTGGCGCCCCAGCCCGCGCCACTGAGCCAATCCATTTTTGGCTGTTGGCGGACCGACAAGAGCGCAAACATCAAAACCACATCAGCAGGGATGCTGGCAAGCAGCTCAGCGCAGCGAGGAAGGCTGCGAGGATGATAACGACAAAATCCCCCAAAGGGCTGACGGAGCGGAACATCAACAACTCTATTAGACGAAACTCTGTGCAGGATCAGCATCAGCAGCATCACCATCACCAACAGCAACAGCAACAGCCATGGCGCGACGGCATCAACATAGACATGCATTTTTGCCAAAGGGGGGGTTTGAGCTAAAAGCCGCCGGTTGGGGGCTAAGAGCTGGCTAAAAGACAGCACGGCAGGAAGAGCCGCCGTCGAGGCAGCGAGCGATATAAACAAATTATGAGCAGCAAAGTGAGATAAATGCATGTGTGCGTGTTGCAGATGGCTGCCAACAAAAGGCACGTCATGCAGGGATACGGATCAGGATGTGGATGCGGATGCGGACGGCTGCCTTTAGCTCCAGAAACATTGTTGCTAATTGCACAGAAACCACCACGATGCACAGCAGCAGCAGCAGCAGCATCGAAGCACCCCGGGCTCTGGTGGATGCTGCTTCTGCTGCTTCTGCTGCTGCTGCTGCTGCATCACTGGCTGCTGCTGCTGCTGCCTAAAGTAATCGAAGACTAATTGACATTTTAGGCCTCCTCGCAGTCAACACGCATATGCATACCTACATGTATATTGCATATTTTAAATATTTCAAGAGACCGGACTAATTGAATTAAAATTTCAAGCATTTGCTGAAAACATTTTATGCAGAAATTTCAATTTCCAATTAATTACATACACACGCACACACACACACATACTCTCACACTCTCCTGCTTCCGGTAATTAAATTGACACTTATAGCCACTCTCGTTGATTCTCGATTCCAGGCTCTCCATCTTCGGCTTCACCACCCGGCAGCAATTCGAGGAGTACTTCATGACCTGCCTGCTGCTGATCAACCAGCTGTACGACGAGCACATGGTCGATCAGCAGGAGCAGTTCCAGATCAAGCAGGTCTGCCTGCAGGCCATCCTCGAACTTTTAATGACGTACAAAACTTTTCCCATTGTGGGCCAGGCCAATGGACAGTTCCATCACACGACGCGCTGGCAGCGCATCACTTGTGACAGCATTAGGTGAGTTCCCATTCCCGTTGGACGATGGTGGTGCTCCCTGCTCCCCTGGATAGCGTGGTTGTTCGGGGCAATGTGTTGGTGCCGCACAGCCAGGCAGAAATTTATGAAAATTAAAATTCAGAGCGCAGTGGGAAAAGTTTTTAATGTGTAAATGGCAAAAAGTACAAATTAAATGCGAACGGCAAAAGTTGAGTCTGTGAATGAGCGTGTAGGTCCTGATTTTGTTGTGCTCATATTATATCGTCCCCCCAAACCCTCCGTGCGTCCGAAAAAAACCTTCAACTTTAAATGCACAACTAATTTGTTAACATGGGAGCGGCCAAAAACAATTTGGTGAACAAGTTTTCGGATGCTTTTACAATGTCTGCGCTTTTAATTAAAAGCGACAAAAAGTCTTTGTCGGAGCGACCACGATATTGCATATATGCCGTGACGTGAGCACATGAATTATGAAAACAATTTTAAAAGTTAACGAGTGCCAAACTCTTTTTTCATGTCTCGTGGTCGACGCGATTCAATTGCCAGCAGAGGCAGCACAGAGCTGTGAAAAAGCCAAACCAAGCACCGAACGAAGCTGAAATATCAAAAACTCTGTTGACAACCCCTAGGAAATTTGTGGAACACACATATTTTCCGAATTAGCTGACCAGAGATTGCTTTTATATACGATGCTGCTGCTGCTGCTGTTGCTTCTGTTGCTGCTGGGTAACACGAGACTCTCTGGCAAATACTTGCCCTCGATGTTGACTTTATAAATTTGTTTTTAATTACAAGCAAATATGTGTGTGTGTAGTTTTTCCTGCCAACAGTGCGTATACGCCATTTAGCCAGGCCCACCTTATCGCCCCGAACAACCCTTCATTTTTCCCATACATCCATCAATTTTGAATTCGCTTTTTATTGCTTTCGCAGCCTGAAGAAACTGCACAAGGTGCAGCTGCTGGTGGACGCGTGCAGTGTCTTCTATCAGCCCAATCTGGAGCGGCAGCTGGCCCACGACAATGTGATTGGCACACGCACCTTTGCGGCCAATCAATACGATCTCAATTTCAGCTGGGCCCAGATGGAGGCCCATGCGGGCGCCAGCATGGGCACGGCCACGGGCACGGGCACGGGGCAGGAGACGACTTCCACGGCGGACATTAAGCAGTCCTGCGAATCGGATGTGCCTGACATGGCAATGCGCAACTATCGCCATTTTACGCAGCTGTCGGGAATTGACTTTCGCAGCAGCACGCAGCTGGTCTTTGACGTACTGCAGCAGATGATCGAGGTGAGTCGTCCGCCGGCGAGTTCGGTTCGGTTGCCTGTCAAACTTTTGCGACTGTCACGTTCCGTGCATTGCCTGCACTCGTCACAGGCCGTGCATTCGCCGAGTGTAATTTGATTATGCAGGCTGCTCGGCGGACATTATAGAGGCAGGATTGGAAGGCAGGCAGGAAGGCAGTCAGGCTGTCAGGGCAGCCAGTGCGTATGAGCGATCCTTGGGGGCTGGCGGCGTGACTCGTGATTTGGCACTGATTTAATTTGCAGCTGCAACTTGCCATAACTCTTTCGCAATTTCCTCTTTCTGTTTCTGTTTCTATTTCTGGCCCCTACCGACAGCTGAATCACATACTAGTGCTGCCCAATTTGGTGAAGTTTTGCGAGATCTGCGAGAGTCGCGACCACATCAAGTGGATTAAAGAGCGCTGCCTTAAACTGCAGGAGCAAGTGGCCATGGACGATACGATTTCACATCAGGTAAGGGGATTGCACTTGACAGTAAATCTAGTTGATGAAAAAAAAATGTTTAAAGATTACTTGCAAGTTCTTTTCATTTAGAAATATACTAATTTTATCGATATTCTTGATTATTATCTATTATTTTACGATATTAATTAAATAATCTTTAAATAACCTTCTTTAGACTGACTCTTAGTGTATTTCTTTCCCATTTTCTATTGTTTTCGATGCTAATGTTCTCTGCATTCTCTCCAGCACATAATCTACTTACTGTGCCGCAGCCAGGCCCTACTCATACCCAGCCTGGGTGAGCTGCAGTCGCTGTGCTCCCTGATTGGCAACGTCTACTTGAAGAGCACGCACGGCTTCATACGCATCGCCACGCTGCGGGGTCTGCTCTGTCTGCTGGAGTGCTGCAGCAAGACCAACACGACAATGGGCAGGATGAGCGAGGAGCTGACATTGTTGCGAGCCCTAATTGTGGGCTACATCAATCGCCATGGCATCATTGATGAGAGGTGAGTCTGCAGGCCTGCAACGGCATCCGCAATCAGGAGAGTCTGTCGAACGTAATTTGCCCCACTTCGCAATTAATATCCTCTCATCCAGCTGATGGTTATAATCGAAGCTTTTGCAGTACTCTGGTTAGACGGAAAGTCGAATATACTCGAGCACCGAAAGCTATACCTGGTACCATCTTGAATTGAGACTCATCAACTTGGCCTGGAGGGGTGTCCTATCTGGCTGGGCTCTCCCGCTGCTCCTACTGCTCCTGCCATGTCAGTATCTGCTCCACAGATCCACTCACTAATGGCAAAAGTTCTCATTTCGCATTAGTTACCTCTTCTCATCGGCATCTGGGCTCTGTGGTCTGATGTGGTGCTGGTGGTGGTGCTGCTGCTTCTGTTTCTGCTTCCACCTTGCTGTTTAGGGTGTTATCAAAAAGTTTTCAAGGACTGCGCCGGAAGCAGCAGCCAGGCCCTCTGCCCGCTCTCTGTAAGGGATATGCCAGCAGAGGAAGTTGCTCTAACTCGACAACGTGCAGAACATCGATGAACCATGGCCATTGAAACTTTGCTCTGCTGCTGCTTTCGATAGATTTTCCAAAGTCAAGCGCACCCGCAGCACTCCCTGCCCTGATCAATGGTACTATGGTGTTGTGCTGTTGTTTGCGCTCACCAGCGAATTCTAATTATTGGCTGAGCAGCTGCTCTTCCTCCTCGTTTGCGGCTATTGATGGAATTTCATATGCTGCGCGAAAGTTTGTTTTGTGTTGCCCCGACAAGTCCTGAAAACGCGCCAGATTTAAATTTTAACTTCGATGTGGTGCAACCTTGAAAGAAATAACTCAAATTCCCCGCACTGCCCTCGAGGGCACACAACATTTATTCGCGCCAACGCAGCGTGTGCGTAGCCAACATGCTAAAACCTCAGCGAAAATTGCAACTCCAGGGATCCTGGCCATAAAATCAATGGATGGCCTCGCCGATTCGCAGGCAGCGACCACGGCAACTAATCAGCGAGCAGGCCAGGCCCTCGTCCGAACTAATTATTTTGTAATTTTACGCGCCAAAACCAATAAGGGAGGTAGAAGGGTCAGTTCAGTGCTGGGATTCCTGGCAGAGCTCGTCGGATGCAATGCTGCGGTCATCAGACTTCTAATTAATTTAGATGGAAGTACGTATGCCGCGGGCAGCTGCTCCGTGTGCATCAAGGATATCGGTTTACATTTTTACCCGCTGGACTTATTCCTCGTTCTTGGTCTCTCCTTTCAGCCCCCTGAAGTTCAGTGTGGAGCACACCAAGCTGGTCTGGACGCTCAATTACAGCCTGATCGAGTGGACATCGAAATTCGTGCCGCAATGTCATCTGTTGTCAAATGCAGTCATTGCGGCCAGCAATTTGCTGAAGACGACCGCCGACGAGGAGCTGTATCTCTGCGTTCTGCATGTGAGTAGTGCCACAAGAGGGAATGGGAAGCACAGTGACTTAGCATGCCACTTAAATGGTTGTCAGCCTTGTCTAGCCGCCATCAGGCCACTTACTAACTGTCAGCCAACTAGCGGGGCACAAATCTGACTGCCAGCCCGCCTGCCTGCCATTGACCGGAGTAAATGCTGGGCAATCTGCTGGCCATCCTCCTCCTAGCTCCTAGCTCCTATCCCGGAGCCCTGGCCTCCAGCCGTGACTTGCTTGGCTTAGCCGGGGCTACCCACGTTGCGCTTAATTGGTTTTTTGATTGACAATTTTCAAAGCGGACCGAGCTGTCATGCCAGCGGCGAACCCCCCGCCAAACCTCGGAACAGAAAAAGCCCCAGAACCGGGGCGCTGTCATAACTGAAGGAGGCACTGCCAAAAAACGAATGGCAGCAGGGGAGCAAAAGCCGAAATGTTTATTGGCCCGACCGGAACTCGCACGTGTCGCGTTTCAATTGCAGCCCGTTGCCAAATTGAACGTAATGAAAAGGGTTGCATAGTGTGTGAGTGCGCTTAAACGTTGCGTTCGCTATAAACATATAAGCTATATATATGCTATATAGTGAGAGTATAAAGAAATTCCTCAATTGGCGGGCGTAATTTGCCGGCATTTAATATAGAGCTGAGATTTTAATTGCAGTTTACGAGTTCGGCCAGCGAGCGAGAGCGGCAAGTAATTAAAAACTGTTTTTGCACTGCACATACTTCCGGGCGACGTTCGGACGAAAATTAAATTCGACTTTTTAAGCAATTTATGAAATTTGCACGCAATTCAATTGTACCATTTTGTTGCTCTGGCTGTGGCTGTTGTTGTGGCTCTTGCTGGCCATGTCCTTGTTGTTGCCTGCCTTTTGCTTTGATGGCCGCAGTCGGGATCCGAATCACAACCAATTGAAGAGGAGAAGGAGACGGAGTAAGCGGGAGAAAGCGCAATGGCGCGCAGCGACAACAGCGGCCATAACAATAACAATTTGCCACTCAATTAGCGTGGCCATTACTGAAAAACCCACTTAAGTATGCAATGATAAAAATTCAAAAGCGAATCGAGAGCCGCCGCCCAGCTATTTCTATGAGATGTCCTTCGCCCAGCCCCCTCCACTGCTCCGCGAATATATTGCTTATTGTATTTATTTATCTCTCTTTGTCTCTCTGCCCAGGGCCTGGAGCGCATGGTGGTCAATAGTGGAGTGCCTTCGCGTGGTGCCCAGCCTACTGGAAGGGAGGCAGCCGCCGGAGTTGGAGCAGCAGCAGCAGCAGGAGCAGGAGCCGAGACCGGAGTCGGAGTCGTCGTGGTCACACCGCAGATGCGACATAAAATTGAAAAACTTGCACTCGAATTGCTGAAAATGGAAAATGAGAAATTTTCGATTCCGGCATTGAAATTGCTTTTGTCCTGCATGTATGTGGGTGAGTATTTCGAGGAGAGTATTCAATACTCGGGCACAAAGGAAATAACAAAAATAATACCAAGATCAAATAAGGGAGAACCCGAACGAACGCAAAGGGAAATCGAGGGGGCTGCCAGGGGAGTGGCAGAAATATTTTGTAATTTCATTTAATGCCGCATGGGCCGCGAATGGGTTCTGTTGTTATAAGAAAATTGCACAAAGGACGAGGGGTGATCCAGGGGAGGACGAATAAAGACTAGGGGCGAGACAGAGAGACAATTGAGTGCGTTTTGGGGGGAAATGGAAATGGCGAGCTGAAATTCCCAATTTCAAATACAAGAGGAGCCCAGCTAACATACACAGAACTTTAAAGAGACTCCCCTGACAGGACGACATTAGTCCACAATCCGGCCAAGTGTACTACATTCTCTTTATGCGCCCAATATCCTTTATTTGGCGGCTGCCACGTTCGAGCCCGTTGTCCCGTGTCCTGCCTTCTGTGCGCTATGTCCAATGTCAGATTTTAAATGCGTTCGCTAGCTGGCCGTGGCGCACTTTGTGTGTTTTGCGGGTCAACAGTTTGGCGCTGATCATTATGGCCATGAATGCACTGCATTCTCTGTCCTTGCCAGCGAAAGGCTAATTGCTGTCACCAGCCAGCACACACACAACGCCGACTGTTGCTCCTGGTTTCCCTCTTCTCCCGAATGCAGCTCGACGCGTATCTCGGCTGCCGCTGGCCAGCAATTATCCCTGTTGCCGTTATTAGCGCAATTCCAGGACAATTATTATCGTTTCCACTGTCGCACACACTCGGGCAGTCGCCAGCTCCTGTCATGTGCTAATTTCCCTTATGCTAAAATGTTAGTTTGGTGGATTTTGGGGTCACAAGTTTGTCTTTTATTTTATGCTAAATAAAAGTCTGCTTTGCTTAAAAGCCTAGTGATAATTGGTGTCCTGAAACAACGACTCTTTTTAGCAAAAAAATAAAAAGAGTAGCAAGTGAGAGTTTCCTCAATTCAGATAACTTGCTTAAAAAAGATATCCTGTTGTGCCGGCATTACTTCAGCTTAGGCCACATGAGTGCTCATCCTTGTTTAGTTCATTAGCCAGGACTGTTGTTTAGGTGGACATGCTCAGGTGCATATGAAAATCGCCTCGATACGGGTCAATCGTAATCCGCTCAGTCTCGTTCCATTTCAAAAGCTAAGCCCATCGATTCCCTTTGCTCCACTTCGTTTTCCAACAGATTCTCTCTTTAGACAAGAAAAAACAGCCGTCAACCATTTTAAGGCTAGCAAAAACAGAGAAGCGAAGATTTCCCTTCGATTTTCCTTGCCTTTACCAGGAATGTGTGTATACAAGGAGGTGTGGCCAACCTGTGCTGTGCTGGGCCAGAAATTATGCAAGTCGTTCCACAAATATGTCGAGGAATGGCCGCGCCAGGATGCATGCGTAGTTGAAAGTGCGTTGGTGGAGCCTTTGCGTGTTTGCCGTGCACTTTGTCAGCGGGGCTGGATTGCCAACTGCTGAGTCCCTTTCGCCATGGCCACAGCTCGCAAATCCTTTGAGAAATGTCAATGTTTGTGTAGCAGAGCAGCCCCATTCGCGATGCTTGCTTCGCCCACTAAATGGCGGCAACTGCCTCGATTTTGGGCCCTCTCAACACACACAAATCTCGTATACGCAAAATGGGACTGGATCCAGGACTGGGGGCTGCCAACTAACGGACGCATCCTGGCGGAAGTTGGCCATTGCTGGGCACGCTTTTTTGCTCTTTTTCCGCTTGCTTGCTTCGTTTTTTTTAAAGAGTTGTGGGGGCTCCAGGAGAAAATAAACAAAAGGACCGCGTCGCCGAAGACAATACAGGTTGCCCAGCCAAAAAAAAAAAAAAAAAAATGGAAAATGAAAAATGAAAAAGGGAAAAGCGGACCAAAAGCAAAGCTTAATAAAAACAGAGAAACAGGAGAACCAGGGAAAGTCGAAAAAAGCGTTTATATGTTTTCCCCTCAAAGTTGGAAAAACGCAATAATAAATATTTGCGGTCATATTGGTCAGTCGGTTAGGGAAAATTGTTGCAAACCGGAAGACAACGACGCAGATGGAGTGAAACCCTTGTGGACAACCCTTATTTATAATATATTTATTTACTTCAAAAATTATCAAACCAATAGACCCAAAGTAAGACTAGATTACTTGCCATTTGATTATTAGAAAATAATAAAGGAGTATATTCAATATTCGCATTAGTGGTCGCCTTCAGCTTGATCCATACTATGTTCTCTCTTCTCGTCTACATATTTCCTTCTTTATTATTTTTTTTTTTTGCACCAGCACTCTTTTGCTTAACGAATTTTAGAGTTTTGTTAGGTTTTCTTATTTTCGCCGTGCATTGCCTGCGGCAATTGTGGCGCGCATAATTGTGGCCAGGCGCCGGGCAATGCCGGGCAGCCAGAACCCCCACGCTGTTGTGCAGCCTCCATATTTGACCATACTTCATCCCCATTCAAAGCCAGCAACAACAATGCCAAAATTGGCAACAGCCAGCCAAACAAGCTGCCCGCAGGCCAACAGCCACGACCAGCAATGTTAAGCTGCAAAACAAAGACCAAAGCCAAAGTTGGCGCAGCCAAAAGGCGGCGCTCAGTGGGGTTAAGGGATGTGAGCAGCGTCCAGGAGGGAGGAAGGGCTTCGGATGGCAAGGTGATTCGCTCGCTCGCATTGTAAATAATTCGATGCCGCTAAACCACACTAAGCAGCCAGGGCTGCGGCTTTCAGCGTTCTCTGCTCCGGTTGCCATCATTTTTCACCTGGCTGAGAAGAAGGTACGCACATTTATTTGGCGTGACCCATCCCCATGGCCGGATTTAATCGAACAACTTTAATCTATGGTTGTGGGTGGCGTTTAATGCCCGAGAGTTGCTTCAGCTTTTTTTTCTGTTTAGTTTTCAATTTGATGGTCATGGGAGAAAGTTTAACTCAGAGCGTCGAGCTACCGAAAAATCCATAAAATTGAAATGCAAATTTATGGACGTGTGTGTCCTGGGGATTCGCTCGTTACCGGGAAGAGGAAACGAAAAAGACGAGACTTGGGGTTGAGGGACGGGAGCAAGGCAGGCAGTGACAGCAGTGGCGTGTGAAGGACCGCAAGCATGTGAATAATGGCCATTGGCATGTGCCTTGAAGGCTGCTTTGTTAATTAGAAAGTTTCACTTTCTTCCCTTGATTCCTGCCCGCTCTTCCTGTGTAATTTTTCGGTGACTTATATGTTTTGTGGTCTCCCTACCTGCAGGTTCTGCTGCCCAACTGGAGAACACGGAGCTGTCGAACGGCATTGTCCAGGACGATCCGGAGATAATCGCCCAGCAAAACGACAAAGTCGATATACTTTTGCATTGTATTAAATCATCGACTCGAGATGCCGCCTGGATTTATGGACAAGTGCTGTGCCAAATTATTCGTGATTTAGTGCCACCGAATGAAATATTGACGAAGGTCATAAAGGAGTTTCTGGCCATAAATCAACCGCACGGCGATGTTATTGCCATGATTGTGTATCAGGTGAGTGCGAGTAGCCAAAGATCCTAGCAAAGTAAAGGCAAAGGCAAACGTAAAAGGTAAAGACGCTGTCCACTGCCCGGTAGGCAGCCGTGCGTGGCTCTGAATGAATTCATGTGTAGGGTTCATTTTACGAGTCCAGCCAGGTTCAAGTCCCCAGCCACCAAATCCTTGCCCGGCCTGTGCCTGGAGACCGGAACGGAATGGGGCCAATGCAGCGCTAATGTTTGGCCTGGCCGCAAGTCGAAAGGGTAAAATACTTGCCGCCAGCTGCCATCTGCCAACTGCCAACTGCCTTCGGGTCCGGGACCAGAGCCCACCACATGTGTGCGTGTGCGTCTGTGGAATTTTTGGCAGCTTGAAAATTAATGGAATTCATGGCTACCGCTTGGCCCCTGTCCAGCGGCAGGTGCGAGTGCCGGGACGACGACGACGACGAGCATGTGGGTCAATGTGAATCAGAGCCGCCGCCGACCACTGTGGTGCCATAAAATGTTTTCATTAAGTTCAAGGTTACCCGATGGGTGCGGGAGCGTGCATGGAAATTAATAAAACCCAGCAACCGGCACTCACCCAGGGATTGAAAGCATTGAAAGCATTGGAAGCTGGAGGCTGGAACCTCTTACCTGGATCCCGGAGCGCCACAATTTGCACTGTCATTTGCAGGCAGCCCCGCCGGTGCCGGTGCCGGGCCGGATTCCCAAGCTGCGGAATTTCATTAGCCAACTTTCTGCCACAAAGTATGCTGCCGACTTTTGTGGCCCCCAAGAACGCACCTTTTGGAGCAGCGCAATAAAATTTAATTTCCGTATTGCCGGCATGGCCTGCCTGGCTTTTATTTAAGCATTTCTTTACCATCCAGCCAGTCAGCCACTCACTAACCCGTTTCCCTGTCCTTCTCTCTCTCCATTTCCATCTCGTTGCCGCAGGTCTTTCGCTCCGCCATCGACTCGTCGTACCTGCAGATGCTCCAGGACTGGCTGATCTGCACACTGCCAACGTTCCTGGCCCAGCCGGAGCAGCAAGGTGTCTGGGGTCTCAGCGTCATCTTTTTATCCGCCTCCATAAATCTGCATTTGATTAAACTATTTCCGCTGGTGCTCGGCATCGGGGCGGCCAACTTGGCGACAACAGGCACGGCAACATCAGCGGCGGCATCGGCGACGGCCAGAAAATTGGGTCAACACGAAATTGCATTGTTCGTGACAGCTGCACAAGATTTCCATGCGAAATTGAGTGGCGAGCAGCGGGAGCGCTTCCGCGAGGCCTTCAGCAGCTTCGAGCGGAGTCAAGTCTACGGCAGGATGCTGCAGAGCCTCTGAGAGCCTGTGGCAGCGATGCGAAGGCGATAGTGATAGCGATAGCGATAGCATATAATCATTGGAGTGCTCGCCGAGAGCAGATATTTATCTTACGTTTAATTCTAATTGCAAAAAAAGGGGCAATGGGAGATTGGGTCCAGGGCAGGGACTCCAAACTTGCTCCAAAGACAAGCGCAAGCGTGAATAACTAATTGCCGCGAGCTGCGGAGAAAGTTTGAGCGGATGCCGGACATGGCGGCCCTTCTTCGCGGCAAAAGAGAGAGAGAACGAAAAGTTTTTTAATAGTTTGGCGAATTCGAAATTAATTTATGCTTTACATTATGTGTAACTAATATTTAAATTATTGCAAACGAATGTACGCCACCACCCCGACGACTTCTACAATCTGGTCAAAAGTTTAACGAGGCCACGAGGCAGGAGAGCGACCCGCAATTAATTCCTGTGCCTTTCGACAAGGACCCAGGGCCAACGGACGCTCGCGGAAATTATGTTCTTGTCAGTTTTTGGTAAAGTTTATCATTTATTTATTATGACGACGCTGCTTGCTAGGCAAAAAGGGGTAACGAACCTCGCTGGTTAACTTTAGCGGCTTAACCATAATTGCCGGCTAATTCCTAATCAAAATTACTTAAAAATTCCATTATGCAAACCCTAATCTTACCCCACATGGTGTATTCCAATTGTAATCAATGTAGCAACCATATTGTTTAACGAAATAAAATCACAAATTAAACGCATTTCCTTTAAGAGTATCATTTTGGGGGTACTGGAGCTTCGATATTTGATTTTTAAAATGCATAAAAGCCGGGCCAAGTAAGTACTTTGCCAACTAACCGAGAAATTCGTTTTTGGATTACCGAACTATATGCAAATCGGTTCGAACTTTTGCGCTTCTACCTGCTCTGGCACATGTAACGGGGCTCTTGTGCGTTCTCCGTTCTTCGTTCTTCGCTTTTGCCGTCTTAACAACAAAGCGCATTAAAGTTGACAAAATGTTTCTTCCTCGAACTATCGAAGAAGTGCTGGACTGGAAAAAAGTAGTTCAGCTAACCGGGTTTAGCCTGAATATCAGATGCCCTCGAAATTATGCAAAAGTTTCTCTCTCTTGCTTTGTTTTAATAAAGTATTTGAATTGAGTACAAGCTGCTTTTTTTCATTAAGTGTTGTTTTAGGGAGATTATGTAAATGGAGAAAGGTGAAAAGGCTATTTTTTAGCAAGCTTTTAATACTTGTTTTGGTAGTCATAGTTATCTCAAAGGATTATTTTTAGTAAAAGCTGTTAGTTGAGGTGTTATTAAACACTACAATGGGGTTAATTATTAATTATTTGCTTGCCTGTTTGAACTTAGCAATTATTTACATTTAGGTTTACCTGGTAAAGTTCTTATTTCTATTATTTTTTTTTATTAAGAGCTATAAGTTGAGGTAAATGAGATTACTTATGTGTTATATACTTGCCTTCTTAAGCTTCTAAGCTATCATTTTCTTTTAACTCTACCTGTTTATGTTATTATTACCATTCCTTAACTATCAAATTATCATTTTCTTTTGTCAATAAATTAAATTTCTTTAAAGCAACCTTAAAGTATCGATATACCTCATCGGCAGAGTATGAAGATCCGTTTGGTGCGTTACCTTTTGTTGGCTGCGTGTGTGTTTGTATGCCGAATTTGACAGATAAACTTTCGAATCGAGTGTGTGTGTGTGTCGGCATGTGTATGGTGTGCTTTGTGTGCGTGTGTGTGCTCCCGACAGGGACGGAAGGTGGCTTTGTGTGCATGCAAAAGCTTTCCGGAAATTTGCCAGTTCAACGCGAAACGACAAAAAGCCGGCGAAAAAGAAGGAAGTTGCAGCACACACAACGAAATGAACTGCAAAGCTGTTCAAACTTGTTTTTCTGCGTTTTTTGGCGCGCGACCGCATTATGCAATCGTGGGTGTGCCTCGGTGTCTCCATCTTGAGTCCCTTCCCCTTTACCTCCTCCGCTTAAATTCAGTGTCAAGACAATGTGCCCATTGTCGCCCATTGCCAAAGCAGGCCAAGAGAGAGGCAATTTTGGCCACTTCTTGCCGTCTGGGCCATAAACTGCAACATTTCGGCTATCAGCATTTGGTTACGCTTCATTTGGCCAAAACGGGACTCGGGCACAGATTGTGGCCGCTTGCCTCACCCGCTGGCAGCTTGGCCGCTCGAGGATTAGTCGCTGTGGCAAGTGAGTGCGGCATCAAGCATACGCCAAGGTGGCCTGCCGCAGCAGGGAACAACTGAGAATGAAACGTAGAACTGCAAACTAGAAGCTGATGCGTGTTCCTTTCCCACTCGTTCCCTCACTCTCTTTTGCTGTTAAATCCAAACTCACCACGATTCGGAGTTGCTCTCTTTATTCAAGCGCTCTCTTAAGCCGCTCTCACTCTCTTTCTCTCTCCCACGTAGATTGTAGGTCAGTAGTGTCGTTTCCAGTTCCTTTTCCGATTCCATTCCATTCCTGGACGCCCACGTAACGGTAACTGCTTGGTATGCAGCCAGCACAACGGGATGTGCCGCAATTTCTTAATACTCCGATGGCTTTAAGCGGGGGAGAAGTGAAGCAGAGAGAGAGAGAGAGGTAGAGGGGGAGAGGGAGAGGGAGAGGGAGGGCGACAACTGTTACACTCACAGTTATGATTATTGTTATTATGATAATGTTAGCGGCATTAGCAGCCGTCGCTGCTGTAGTTGCTCTCGCTGTTGTTCTCGGCTTTGGCTTTGGTTATTGTTTGGCTATTTGCTTCGGCTTCGGAAATGCTTTATCCAAGGAAACGCAGGGAGGGGGAGGGAAGAAAGCCAAGCAAGTTCGGCCAGCGAAGCGTGCGCTTTTATGGCGCCAATAGTTGCCTTTTGGGTTTTTATTTCGCCGACTTCCTGCTCCTGCCTGCTCCTGCCTGCTCCTCGCAACCAAATCGAATCGATCCATTGATTTTCCCGCCTCATTTTGCAGGAGAAAACTCGAAGGAGCAGCAGGTTCCCCATTCTTACGACACCTTCAGCTTGAGCCTCCTCGAAGCTCATTTGAAATTTTGATTACATTGCCAACGAGCCGGAGAGGAACCTGTCAGCGACTGATACGCATTAATTACGTTACCTGGTGTAAAAAGCAACGCCCCGACACTAGGCAACGGGGCCCGCTTATTAAAATTGAATAAATTATGCAAAAGTGCGCGTGGTGGCTCCACTTGGCCACTCTCGGCACTGTTTCAGCCAATACTCTCACGCCGCTGGATGGAAGGGATCCTTCCATCCGCGAGATGGACACCGCATAATTAATTCCGGTCACTCGACAGTCGACAGCGCTGAGCGAAATACAATCAGCATCTTGAGCCTCGTGCCAAAGTCAGGGCTTCATATCTGGAGCACATACCTCACGAGGAGAGTACTTCACCGAGATATGTATCTGATGTTAAGGATGTCGGTGGTATATATTTTATTTTATTTATTTACTTATTTAAATAGCAGCTAGAGTCCTTTTTAAATTATTGCAGGGCATTTCAGTTAGATGTATAAGACTTTTTAAAGGAGTAATTTTCGACCCTTTAAATCATATTTATTTTTGATCAGCATCAGCAGCCGGCTAGAAAAAATGGGAAGTCATATTTTAGCATTTTTTCAAAATTTTATAAGGAGTTACAACGTCAAATTTTCAAAAAAAAAATCTAAATTTTTTTTAATTCTTAAAATAAGTTTACAGATTTATTTATTTAATAAAAAAAAAACATATAAAAGGTATGATATTTGAAAAATATTAATATGAAAATATGAATAATTTGCCTTTAAAAACTAACTTATTAATATCGATTTCAGCCTGAAGGCCTTAGTCGCTCTGGCTTAACACATTGTAATTTATAAATTAAACTTGTTATTACAATAAAATAATAATAATAAATATCGACTTAAAATCCCTAGAACACGCATATTTTAAGTCTTCTTATAATTTCCAAGAGTTGCATGTAATTCTATTTACCATTAAAATCAAATTAAAAACAAATTAAATATTGAACAGAATATTGAAAGAAAAGTTTGTCAACATATTTTTTAAGTTGTTAAGTTAAGTTGCTGCATAAAAATGGCACAAATTGTTTTTTAACCTTATTAAAACGAGCACAATAATGCTTTCCGGATTGAAAATAAAGGGTTTTCAAGTTACTTATGCCTATATACATATATCATCGATATCCCATAGAATCGTATGATTAACTTTAAAATTTAAAAGATTCAAACATTCGGCTTTCAAAAGTAAACCTTCTTTTTTATTTACTTTTACTTTTAAAGATTTTATTCCCTAAATTATAAACGTTATGATCTCTTCTTAATATTTAAAAAATATGTACATGTAAAACTCAAATTCAGAGAACAAAAAATTTGCATTCCTGGTTGACTTACCTGTGGCTGCGCACCAATGGAGACTCGGAGTACGGGGGTCTCCGGAGGCTGAGGAGCACGGGGCCTTAGAATAAATGTATGCCTGAGTGGCTGTGCAAATGAATGCGAGTGTTCGAGTGATTGCACAAATGCAGCAGGCAGGAGGCAGGAGGCAGAAGGCAGAAGGCGACAGGCAGTTACCTTTCATACCTCCCTTCCACCTCGATATCGATGGCAGCGGGAATATTCGACAAGTATTCCGCTTTCATGTTTCACGCGTCACTAAATGCCCATTTAAACGCCAGCAGCTCGATGCGCTTGCATACATCCTGAGAACTATAAACGCGTCTGGCAATAGTTTGGGCCATTGCCTTGAGAGCCGTCGGCTGTCGGCTGTCAGCTGAATAAAGTACGCATGGCTGTCTGGGCTGAGTTAGTTAATTCTTTAATGGCTAACAATAACAATATGCCCAAGACCAAGGGGTTTTTTTGTAATACATTAAGTTCGATAACAGGTTCAGAGTGCTATATTATATAATAATAACCTCGGGTGACATCTTCTCGGGTACAGAGAGAGGCGTGTTAGCTTAATATTACAGATTACTGATAGACAATCATATATAGAATGTAGTTCCTTAAACTGTTGTTTCTATTTACAATAACTTAAGTAACTCTAGCCAGAAGAGCACTCTATAATAGTTCCACTTTGTCCCAGTAAACGCTGGCATTCCCTTGGTCCTTTGGTCCTCTGGTTCCATTCATGGGAGACTTGTCTATGTCCACCTTGGCCCACGGAGATTCACACGCGTTGAGGGGGCTACACATTCTCCTCCAATCGCCTATCGGTCAATCATGTCTCTCTTTCCTCTAGGAAATTATGCTTAGAGTCCTGTGGTGGATGTCCTGGCGCACGAGGTCTTGCGCGGAGGCGGCAAATCAGATGTGTAGTTCTGATATCGGGGCGAGCAGTTGATGGCCTGCAGGAACACAAGCACAGAAACTGAGAATACGAGGGAAATGGTGCAAAATTGGCAGGAGTTTAGCTCTAAAAAATATACACTGATATATAATGTACTGTGAATGGCCCGAAATATTTGATTAATGATTTGTGGTGATGCAGAGTCACTGTGCAGGAAAATGGGAAATGGGCCCCAAAAGTTATTCCCTTGTCAAGGCCTCTGGCTGCGATTGTTGCCGTCGCTTTGCATTTGAATGATTAGATTTGATTCAATATTCAATTATTAAAGTGGTTTGAGGTGTTGAAATGCCGGCAGACAAACATCGACTGGCCCCAGTCGCCTGGCAACCAACTGAGCTGGGAACTGGGAACTGGGAACAGGGAGCTGGGACTGCCATTAGGAAGGAGTAGGCTGTGAGATGGGACTGCGATTGGATTCTGGACGATTGAGGAGCGAGAGTTTGCATATAAATGATTTATGAATTTGCGCTTTGATTGAACTGCCTGAAATTGTTGATTAGTGCCTCGTCATAGAGACAAACTCCGGCCGTAGGTAGCACGGCTCTGGGGAACTGAATTACGGCATTTGAACCGCCGGCAGTTAGGTTCCTTGGCCTCCAAGGTGAGCTGTGCGTTTACATTGTCTCTGTATTCGGCTCATTATTTGATTATAGCAGATGGCCAACAGCAGGAAGGCTTTTAAAGCCAACAAGAGCAAGTGCTTGACTTGAAGAGTAAACATAAATAATAATATCTACAATGTGATTTTAAATTAAATAAAAGTAAATACGTTTCATGCCAATTGATTCAAGACTTATAGAGAGACATGCATTAAATGTGAAGTATTCAAAACTTTACCAGAGTTGTGCTGGATTTTAAAAAGAAATTTATTAAAAAATATAAAAATAACAATAGTCCCAGCCTTACTGTGGTGTCTAATAGGTAGTTTTCACTGAACTCACGTCCTGATGCTGCACTGTCCACCTGCCAAGCCGCTTGGATCGAACACTCTTTGAGTTCGAGCATGGTTAGTGAAGAGATAGATGAAGACATGGAGAATTCGGGAAATTTGACATATGAATAAATGCTAGACGACTAACAGAAGGCCCTGCCAGCTGGCCAATTAATCAGATTGACATATTCCAGACCACGTGGTTTCCGGGAAATACGAAAAAAAAAGAAGGAAAGCTCCTGGCAGAAGGAAACAATAGTAAAAGAAACAATACAAACAACCGCGCGCCAATTTAATTAACGTAATTAATCTAATTTAATGACTTGACAAACACATCAATTAGCGAAAGGCGAACCAAGACAGAGCACCACCACCAGTCCAGGAACACAATTTATATGCAAAGTGCCAAAAGCTTGGCGCAAAATAGGGAATTTTCCCCGAACCTCAAGCTGAACCACGCACCGACGCAGCGACGGAGCCAGCAGTGGAAAAACAAATTAAAATATTAAAATTAAGCCACAAAATGATTGAAAGGAAATGTTGTACGTTGAAAGTAAAACTCGAACCGCGCCGATGCCATTGAGTACTCAGTGTCTCAAACTCTGGCTCGTCCCGTCCCGCTGTTTCTTGAGCTGTTTGTGTCTGTTTGTCCCTAAAGTAATTAAAAGTAAGTAAAGCAAAATCACCGCCCCCTGCCCCGAGGCTGGGAGACTGAGTGCGGGTGTGGGCGTGGCTGTCCATCCAGTGATTTGCGTCCCGCAACGTTTTTTGTGTTTATGCAAATGGCCGCTGACCAAAAGAATTAATGCGTCCCGAAAGTGAGTTGAATTGGAATGAGCCGGGAGCACAAGGAGCACAAAGCTGCGGGCAGTCTGTCAG
This sequence comes from Drosophila punjabiensis, assembly GCA_008042585.1. Taxonomy (NCBI): domain Eukaryota; kingdom Metazoa; phylum Arthropoda; class Insecta; order Diptera; family Drosophilidae; genus Drosophila; species Drosophila punjabiensis. The sequence continues at coordinate 91,033 of VNJR01010095.1, forward strand.
CCGTCGGGAGCAATGGATGCCTATGTCGAAAATGCCGACGACCGTCAATGAATTTACAAGCAATGCTATAAAAAGACCGGGGAAACGAATAAAGGAAAAACCTGTAATTTCCTTTTGGCCCCAAAACGCGTTGCTAATTTGGCTATATCTTTAAATAGCCAATCTTAAGGAATCACTTGCTCTTTTTAAAGTCCAATCATTGTGCGGTTTAATGGAAAATTATGGAATGCAAACGATGGTATTTCTCCCACCCGTACTGCGTGTTTCCTGCCCCGCCGCGTAAACTACTTCGATGCACTTCATTAAATGGACAAGACAAAAGATTTTTACACACACACACAGCCATCCGTCCAATAATGGGAAATATTTTTTCATAACAATCCAGTCAAGAAGCGAGGAAGCCAGCGGTGGAGCAAGGGAGGAGGGAGAGCAAAGGGAGGAGGGCTCTTTGTTTTAATGCACAGCAGCTGCGAATTGTCGGTGGAATTGTGTTGCCCTGCGCCGCCTGGCTATATAAATAGAGATGGACGGTCGGATGATGATCTCGTTGATCCAGTTTGATGGGCATGCCTCTGCCTGGGATGAAATTGTTCTGTAAATTTCACCTATTTATATCGTAAATATAAATTTGATGCCGTTGCCAGCGAGCGAGCGAGCGAGCGAAGCCAAACTGAACTCCGGCCCACGCGGCGTATGCGCGTTTTTCGCACTTAACTCATTAAAACGGCCGCCTGCTCGCCGAAAATTAATGGGGAAACGCGCCCAGTGTTTTTTGAAATTATTTTTTTATCCCGTTTTTTTTTTTTTTGTGCGTGTGCGTGTTGCTTCTTGTGTCCATTATTATCGTAAATTATTTAATTGCATTTCAGATTTTGATTTGAAATGAAAACATTCCCGCATTTAAAATCTCATTAGGATTCGAAATGGAAATGCGGTTGAGCGGAAATGAGCGGCTATAGTGGCATGGCCTTTGCCAAACATAGGAATATAAAAACGTATATCTATAGCAAGGGTTTTTATGCTGTTTGCCACTCTATAAATCCGGGTGAGGCCATTGCAAACTATACCGATGACTCTCTTAAAAATTATGACAAATAAAAATGCAAGCGAAAACAATGCATTGAAAATATTTTTCCACCCAGCATTTGCCGGCAGTCAACGTTGATTCGTCAATATATTGACCGAGCACTCAGATGCCAGGCATTGGAGGACCCTCCAGCGGGCCCACTCATATGCCAGCCACTCACCTTGTAGAAAGCCTTTCGGAAATTGTCGGAGAGGAAGGCGTAGAGGAGCGGATTGATGCAGGAGCTGCTGTATGCCAGTGTCTGAGCGCTGACCTGCATGACGACCTTCGGCAGGCTGTTGATTTGGATGACATCCAGCGACTTGAGTAGCAGAATGAGCTGCACAAAGTTCAATTGGAATTAAATTGTAAGGAGAGTGGAACAAAGATGCTACTCACCTGAATGGGCAGCCAGAGCGAGGCAAAGGCTATGACCACCACCACGACCAGGCGGGTTACCCGCTTGCGTCCCCGCTGCGACTCCTTGGACATGCGTACCCCGCTGCCCTGGTGCCACAGCCGCATGATCATGCGCACGTACAGCCCACTGATGATCATCAAAGGCAGCAAATAGGAGCTGATGAAGAAGGACACTTGGAAGGTGCGCGGACTTATGTAGTCATTCGGCTTGAAGGTGCACATGCCCAAGCTCCTTTTGCCATCGGACATTACCTGTGGAAATCAATAAAGGGAAATGGAGTAGCTGGTTAGCAAATGGTATGTGTGTGTGTTCCTGTGAATATTGCGCATACGTCATGTTGGCTGTGACAGTTGCATGGCAGCGAGGAGGGAAGGAAGGACGGACAGCCAGACGTCGTAAATAAAACCAAACTGTCATACGAATAGTTTGGACGTCGGACGTCGACAACTAACTCGCAATCTCACTTCGTCTCTCTGCTGCTGCTGACATTCGCCTGACAAATGGTTCAGCCGGAGTTGGATTTGGCTTCAGAGCGGGTCGGTGCGGGGTTCAGATTGGTATATTGGCTAGACGCGGTCTAAGGGGAGGGTCATAAACTGGCTGTCGTAAAAATATTTGCAGCCTTTGTTTACAATTTTGTTTACAACCAACCTTCACCGAGTCCCTCCTCCCCGCGATCGCTGCATGCGTATGGAAAATCGTATTTAAAAAGTCTTCTGCCCATTAATGCCCCAAAAACCCGAAAAATGCTTACAAAAACTGTTTGTTTACAGCCTCGCCATCGTGACGGACTGAGAGCAATGTTGGCCCACAAATCGAGTTCGGATCTCTGGGCAACATCAAGTGCCCAAGGCCGGCCAAGTACGGAGCAGACAAATCATCGCCAGACCCTACGCTGATTTATGGGTTAATTTGCCCGCGCTTGTTCACCAAATCCAAAGACTTAATAGACTTGACAGGCCATTAATGCGTTTTTCTCGTTTTTCTATTTTAAGGGAGCGAGAAGAGTCCATGTACCCCCCTCCCTCCCCCGCACAGCTGTCAATCAAAGCCATGACCTGGAGATCTCCTATCTGGTTACGCAGTCAGACATTCAGACATTCAGACATATGTGCCCGCTGCGTTTATGATTATTACTTATCGATTTCTAATAAAAAGATAATGGCACTCGCACACAGATAATGGCATTGGCGCAGAGCTATTTGCATGTGTGTAAGTGTGGGGGTAGAGGCGGCGATGTAATATGGAAATAATTAATGGCAAACTGTTAATTAACATGTTGATCAAACATGACTTAATTATGCCTTTTTATCGCGTGTCTCTCCGTGTATTTGTACACGCACGGCCAGATAACAAAGCAAAGCACACATATGAGCATTCAATTTGGCCCGCTGTTTTTCCAGCTTAATCCTTAGACAAAGCAAAGCAAACACATAAACAAACAATAATGCGGCCCACTGGACCCACGCCTCGCATCGCCTCGCCCCCACGTAAACAAGGCGCACAAAAACCATGCCAGAACAAAATGCCGAAGCGTGAAATGCCATTTAATAAAATATTAGGTTACAATAACAACGCCAGAGCAACAGCGGCGGCATCAAGAGCAGGAGCAGAAGCAGGAGAAGGAGCAGCAGCAGAAGCGATAGGACTCCGTCCAATGGGCCATCTCATAGATAAAATAGCTTATGGCCCAGGCGACGACGATGAGATACGTTTAATTAGCCGCGACTCTTTGCCTGGCCAAAAGGAACAAAGCAACAACAACAGAAACAAAAAGCGATTCCCAATTCCCACAAATAAAAAAAAGTTGGTCGTGTGTGATGTGGGATTTGCTGTCGTGGCTGTGGGAAAACAGCTGGGAAAACGCCTCCGGATACTTGGTGACGTTAGCGGAAAAATAACCCTGTGCTGAGTCGTGATTAGGTGATGTCTATTATAATGAAATCGAATAGGCATAATGGGAAAAGACCTGAGCTGCTAATTAATACTTTATGTCAAGAGTAGATTCTAGGAAATTGTATGACAATTTGAAATGATATTAGAGCCCTTTTTAGTATTTGTGCTTGTTAAAAAGGATTGATAGGTAATGAGAATGAATAAGGGAATATCATTAGGGCTTTATGTATTCCAATCCAAATAATAGCTCCCTTGTTCTGCTATCAAATCCTCTCAACATCCTCTTCCCTGACTGCTCCAAGTCAAAGCAAACCCAATGCGTAGATCTTTGATCATTGACCATTATTCCGCAATTAAAGCGTTTCTCGCACATCTTGGCGCATCGATCATAAAAGCCTCAAGTGCTTGAACACTTCAAGGTTGCGACCTATCCAGACATTTATCATACGCAGTGTGCGCCCCCGAAGTTTGCAAGTGCAAAGTTCGCATAATGGCCGCTTGTTACGACTTATGACTGGCAAAGATTTACGTGCTTTTTGGAATCAACAGTTGAACCCGAATGTAAGCAGTTGCTACACTCAAGGAGCAGCACTTTAAAGGCCAGAGGGGCGAGTGGGCGAAATCTGCGATCTGCGGGACTGCCAGCGCCAGTTGGCAAGTGTTTCTCGCTGGCTATCTGCTCTATAATTAAAAATTTATGAATTCAAAATAGCAAATTAGTAACAAAAACAAATCGGGCGCCGCGCATCGAGTGAAATTTTCAATATAAACACAAAACAGAAAACAAGATAAAAAGGCGAAACTTTAATGATTTGTATCAGGATCTGGCTGGGTAAGAGGTGAGAGGGGGCTCACCTCACCTTCGGACTATCTATAGAGAACCCAGCAGCATTGACGCGCGGCTCGAGGAATCTAACGAGGTGACGATGATGGAAAGCAATAAATTTGCCTGGCCCGTGTTCTTCGCAGCAGATTTAGGCGCAGCAGGCAGCCAGGCAGGCAGGCAGGAATATGAATAGGAATAGGAATAGGAATCCCCACCACCTCCCACAGTGATCCACTTACCGCGAAATCGTTTATGAAGGCCACCGGCACCGAGACAACCAGAATCACCACCCAGAGTGTGACTATTGCCACCATGGTGATATTTTCCGTTCGCAACATACGCGACCTTATGGGATGGACCACGGCCAGGAAGCGATCGATGGACATCAGCACCAGCGTGTAGATCGAGGCGAAGGCTGTCACCACAATTAAATACTGGACGCTCCTGCACCAGAATCCTCCAAAGGGCCAGTAGTCCGTGACATAGTCAGCGGCCGTGAAGGGAATGCAAAGAATCACGAACAATAGATCCGCCGCCGCTAGGTTCACAATCATCAGGTTGGTGGTGGATCGCATATTGTTGTTGAATACCACCACCAGGATGACCAGCAGGTTGCCCAAGAATCCTGTGATGGCAATGGCTCCAAAGGCAAAGCCCACCAACCAGGGCAATATGCCTGTAAGAGCCAGCCACTCCTCCTCCGTGAAGAAGGAGGTCATATTTTCATCGCTTCGGGTGACATTGGCCAGGGATATATTGGCCAGTGTCTCGGCGACGATCAGCGTTGTGTTCTCCATCTTGATTGATTTTGCTTAGAGTTTTTATTTTTCTTTTCACTTTTTATACTTCAATAATTGGCCGGCGCTCGTTACATTTCACTTGATTGACACGGGACATTTTCAATTTTTTCCGGCGATTCGGGGGCACACAGTTCATCGAACTCAAATAACAAATTTCCAATTAGGAGATTTTTCACAAAGCAGCCGCCGCCGACGCCACAGAAATTCAATTATCATGCGCAATATTGGAAACGATGGCGAGGAGTCCAGTCAGGATACGTAATGCACACCGGAACCGGAATTGTTCAATCGTTGCGGGTGGGCAAAGCAATTTGGTCCTTTGCCCTACACACACACACGTCTATCGAGGACCTCGAACTGCGGACTACAGAGCGATAACGGTAATTGTAGCCAGGTAAGACAACAATAAAGGGACAGAACACCGGCTCGAAGGAGGACCAAGGCAAGAGGCACGTGCAAATCGGCGCCGACGCAGCCAAACTGTGCCGTGTCCGTGTCCGTGTCCGTGTCACACCCTGACGACGACAACAAGGTCGAGAACACTTTGCCTGGATACGGCCGCAATCCTCGAGGACCTCGCTGCACCTACACCATAAATTCAATATGATGTCTTCCTTTGCTCCTCGCTCGTTCGCTCTGCTCTCCCGTCTGTTTGCGTTGTTCGCTCTTTATTGACAAACGAACGGCATAAATTTTTGGCCTGTCCCGAACCGAAAAAATAACAAAAATACTCGTTTCCACAGGTACAATTTACGAGGCCTTTGTTTCACCCGCTACAGCACGTTTTACAACGAATATAAGAATATTTGTGGTGCCGCCTGTTTCCATTTCAATTTCGATTTCGATTTCTGCTGCTGCTCTTTCGGTTTCGGTTTGGTTCCAATTCGCAAAATCCAAACTGCACGCGTTCAGTTCCAGCGCCCAACTGATTGCTGGCTGAGGTCGCAGATGACTACGTCGATGCCGGCAGCAGAAGCGGCATCGCCGGCACTAGCGCCAGCAGCGACGCCAGCCTTCCCAGCAAGAATAATAGCAACAATAGCAACGTGCGTGAATGTGGATGTGGTTGTGGAGGTGGCGGGCGGCAGTGGAGCCTCGGGTGGCGGCCGCCGCTCATCATCAGCTGGCTGGTCGCCTCTGGAATGTTTGCTCTTGCCCTGCTCCAACAGTTGGCCCGCAATTGTCGGGCAATCACTACTGACTGGTTCTACCACTGGCCACTCCCCCGCTCTCCATTCTCCGCTCCCCTGCTGACAGCCATTCCGGGCCATTGTGCCGCACAGCTGGATGTCGCCCCGATGTCGTCAGCGTCGGCTGCACAGCTGGCGGAGCTGCCCGCGTCGGGTTTAGTGCTTTGCTTAATTTCTCTGATTAACTGCCGGGGCATCATCCACGGGGGAAAAAAAAGGCAAACAAAAAAGCTCACGGCACGCGCTCCTGCACGGGTCGATTGTGGGAGTGGGTTAATACCATTCACACACCGGCGGAGGCCGTGGGACGAGGTGTCACAACATTATATAACCGCAGTTGGCAGAGCTCAATCTTGGCCTAGCCCTGAGCCTCATTTACATGCTTTTTATTGCCACCACTCGCACTCACCTCACCTCACACCTGTCACCTGCAGACTGCGGCGACGGCGACTGCGGCGGCGGCAGCTTCGACAGAGACGCCTCCGTCTGCGTCAGCGGCAGCTGTGGCCCCATCAAATCTGCGGCGGCCTGTCTCCTGCCGTTCATCCTGGGCTCCACGGCTCACTGCACCCCTGACGAGGACGTCGCCAAGCTGATGAGATTAAAAGCGAATTAAGCGCCAGAAACAACAACGAAAACGGCAACGACAACGACAACGACAACGGTGGCTAAAAAAATAAACGAACGACAAGGCAAACAGCGAAAAGCACAAGCGGAATTATGTTTATTTAATGTGCAGCACGGTGGATTTAATGAAGTCTTTAATTCTTAATGCAGCTTCATTGCCTATTTAAATGGCCAACAAAGCCTAGAGTTGGTCAAATTCTCTAATTCTGAATGAGCTTTGCCCAAGGGGGCGGCGCCATCTTGTTCGTTCTTTCGATTTCATTGCCTACTTTGGGGCTGTCAAGCAAAATGAACCGGAAACGGAAAAAGAAATGGAATTGCACAAAATACTTGTGTGCAAATGGGATTTTTAGCACAATTGAACTAAACAAAGCTAATCAAAATAGTTTGATAAATAATATTACCGAAAATTTTAATGAACACAATGCAAATATTCGTTTATGTTATGTTGCATTCATTAAATTTAAAAGAGATAAAAAAGTATTAAGTTCAGTTCACACACACTGAACAAAAGAAGCAAATAAACACAATATATGCCTTAATTACTTGCCCTTAGCCTTAGCTTAAATTTTTAGCACCAATTTGCCCTAAAAATTAAAGTTTATATGACTGCAAACCCAACCATTCATATGAATAACCATTAAACCGAAACTTCTGCAAAGGCTTAACAGAAATTGAAAGCATTCCACCAGGCGCACACTTAAATTAGCATCTAAATAAATGACTGTCAGGAGGCATAAGGACCTTCACAGGAACACACACAAGCACACACTCGATCTCACGCTGAGTTTTCCCTTTTTCCGAAGCAACAATTTGTGTGTTGCCAGAAAACTTTCGACGTGATTGAAATGCTTTTTAATTTTTCATCAAAATCATTTCATTGCGTCAAAATTGTTTGAGTGCTTGTGCGCGGCATGATAATCCTTAACCCGCACACAACCCACACCCAACATATGTATATAACCCAACATATATCCCTATATTCAGCCAAGAGCAGCGGAGACCTGGAACACGCCCCGAGCTTAACCTTTTTCGTGTGCTGCGATGGATTGGTTCACTTTTGCCATAATCATGCGATAGGGATTACAAGTCTCTGGCAGGGACACGAACTTTGGCCGTCATCAAGGAATCTACAGTGGGTCATTCAGCGAAAAGCGGTCTCTCAAGTCAAAAGTATTTCGAAGTTGGCGAGGGCACTTTCTATCCCAATCAATCATTGCTTAATTGCTGGGTCGCATTCAAAATTTATCGAGCCTATATATATCACCGATTCTACTGTTTCAGTGCCACTGTGTTCATGGCCAAAGTTAACTTTTGACGAAAATGATGGATTATCGCCTTTTGCGCTAACGTTCACATGTTTTTTTTTATTTACTTGTATTCGAGGCACACTCGTTTTGTGTCCCAAGGCCTGACCCTTTTTTTTTTGCGGCAGCTGTCTCCCATCGCCGCCGCCGGCGGGGGGGAATTAATAAATGTAAATCCGTATGAGAGTGCCCGAAAAAAAGCAGGCAACGGCGATGCTTAAGCCACACAAAAGACCACACTAATCGCTTTTTTTGTGTTCTGTTGTGGGTCTGTCCGGGATTTGGATGGGAAATGGAGTAAAGGGTTCCGAGCTCCCAGTTTCCAGCTCCCAGATCCCAACTCCCAGAACGGAGCTGCAAGTTTGAGGTCATGGAGAAAAAATAAGAACCAATGGCCGGACGGGGACACAACTTTTACACAGCTTTCGCTATTTAATCATTCAAATTGACTTTTTTCTTGCCTGATGGACGTTAATTTTGAAATCCCTTTTTAAACGCTGCCCGCTCCGCTCCTCTCCGCTCCACCTGCCGCTGCCGAGTCCGCGGTTGCTCCGCAACTTCGCTTTACGCTCGCGGCTTATAAGTTTTTTGGCCTTCGCTCATTTTATTTTTTTGCACGAATTTCCTTTTTGTTTTCCGCCAGCGCACTTAGAATGCGCTGAGTTTGCATTTGGCTTTCATTTTAGCATTTTCCCGAGCGCCTTTATTCTAGCCCCTCGGTCCCTCGGTCCGAGTTCCGAGTTCTTTTTAGTTTTTTAATCAAGATGTTTTAAATGCGGCCACGCCAGTGAATGATGGATTCCTTTTTGTCTCCCTTTTTTTTTTCTCTGCTGCTGCTGGCCCCACAAAGTAAACAGAAAGTTGGTTGGTGGGTTCGGCAAAAGATTTATGCAGATAATAAAATGAGTCTTCGAATGAATAATCAAGTTTTGCATGGCTGGCTGACGGTCCCGCTCATAATTAAGGTCCGTCCTTGAGCCGGGCTCGGTTGGCGGCCGTTCTGCTTGCCCGATGATAGCGTAACTTTTTGAAAAGTCAGTACAAATCACCGGACGGACCGCCGCCGCCGAAAGCGAGTCAAGGACTGCAGCATTTCGCGGGTGGACTCCTTAAAGTGGTCCGGCAATTTAACCTGAGTTACCTGGACAAACTTTATAGAAAATGAAATTTTCTAGTGCTTCAGCGTTTTATTACCGTTCGTTCGGTCGGTCAGACGGGGTTTATTGTTACCTGCATTCCACGGGCAGCCCAGGACAATGGGACAATAAAATGTCGCGAGCAGCGGGCGGCCATAACTTACCGGAAACTAAAGAAGGCCAAACACGGATGCCGGGAGAGCAAGTGCAACTTGTTAGACTTCCCCGGACTCAGACGCCGGGCCACCTAAGGCTTTTTGTTTTTATTAAGTTCCGTGATAAATGCGATTTTTACGCACAGCTGCAGCGACCACGGCCGGGGGCGGGAAAGACTCGTATTGCAGTCGCGGCATCCGTCAGTCCGGCGGACACACTTGTTGCCATTGTTGAGATACGAAATTAACTTTTACGCTTTATTACCGCAAGAATGGTGAAACAAAACAAATCTTAAGTTGCAGCTGCACTTCGCAACTCCATAAACTTCTGTTGTCTGTTGTTCTTGTTGCTGCTGCTGTTGTTACTGTTGCTGCTGCTGTTGTTTCTGCATTGCTTCTCCCGTTGTTGTCTCTGTTTTATTTGACTCTGTTTCCGTCGTCGCCGCTTTTTGTCGCCGGCATCCGGAGGCCATCAAAATTGCCGGAAGCGCGAGCCGGGCAGTCAGTGGCATTGTCATCAACTCAATTACATTTGCGACTCCTTGCCCGGCAGCGGCAATTGCAGCAGGGAGTGGAGGAGGAGGAGTGCAGGAGCGGTAGCGGGAGAGATGGAGTGGCAGAAAGGAAGCTAGACGCGACTCGGCTTTTGTCCACTGACGGATGACAGAGCCTTCTAAACAAGCCGCACAATACGCGCGGCGTCGCTGGCTTTTATCTGGCCACGCCCGCCGGTGCCTCCTCCCTGTCCCGCCCGGAGAGCTCCATTGTGTCCTGTCTCGTGTGACGGATGCGACAGGAAACGCTGCGATTCTTGATAGCCAGCTAGCGGCAGCACAAAGGCACAGACCAGGGAAAAAAACAACAAAACATGCGGCCAGGAGATGGAGATGGAGTTGCAGCTGGAAGCTGAAAGCTGAAGCACCTTTCCGTGTATCTATGGCGCCATAATTTACTGCTTCCCTCCTGCGCCGCCTGTAATCTATGGCCATGTTGTTGCTTCGGCGGCGGAAATGTTTCACAGAGATTAGCACAACATGTCAACATTTTGATTTACCTGCATGCCCGGCGATTGAGCCGAACGCAACCCCAAGAACTAAGAGGCTTAGACTTGGGTTCCCATCGCATGTCGAACCGGCTTCATTAGCCGGCTTTATGTTTGCCTCGCCATTTCCAATGAAAATTGAAATGACTGCGACACTGCATGCCAGCGACAGGCGGCCAGCTCGAGGCGGTCCTTCACAGGATTTTCAAGGCACAGGTGCGTCTCGTTGTGAACCAGGTGAGTGTCCTTGCGATGCCATCGCTGGGACATGCTCGCAGTATCGTTTGTCCGCAGGCAGGGCTTCAGAGTGACCTCATGGTGCAGTTCCACGCCCAGGCAGAACTCCCGCTGAGTGCTCAGCTGTCCGGTGCTGCGAAACAGGCTCCACTGGGTGATGTCATCGCGGTAGCAGTTCACCAGGATCAACTGCTGGCGAGTGCCCTTTGCCCCGGCATGGTGCAAACACCGATCCTCGTTCCTTAGCTTTCCCGTGGCAGCAAACTCATAAAGCATGGAACTGTGAAAAGGATGGCAAAGATTATTTTTAAATTAATAATACCTCACATAACAAACCACAGAGAGGGAAATTGTTAAGAAATATTAATTATTTGATGTATTTATTAAAGAAAATTCTGGTGAATTCTTTGGTTTAGTTAAGAATTTGTTTTAAATTGATTTTTTCACTAAATGTAATTTTCAAAAACTCGTATTAAATTTGTGTGGTATTTTTTCCCAGTGCACTGACCTTAGTTCGGGACTGACATGCCGCAGATACCAATCGAAGCGATGACACTGGAGCTCTCTCCTCAGTTGATGCAGCGGTTGGTAGGTGTGATTCAATGGAATTCGCCTGGCCGCCGGCTTCAGTGCGTAGAACATATTTTTGTAGTCGTCCAGCCAGGACTCGGCTATGATTTTTGAGTTGCTGGGGTGGCGGCGAGTCCAATCAGCATGTGATAGGAATGTTTATATTAAATAGACGCTGTGATGGAGTAAATTGAAAAATTCCAGAGGGCAGTGCGGCCATTTCACACCTAATCCCCTCGACCTCGACTCACTGCAGATAGGTCGCCTGGGCGGGGCTTAGTTCCTGCTCCTGCCCCTGCTCTTCCTGCTGCTGCTGTTCATGGGATTGCTGCGGAAAGTCAAAGGCATGGTGCCGGCGAAAGATATGTCCGATTCGACTGCAGGGCACGATCTCAATTTGTCCGCCGCAAAGCCACAATTTAATGGCCAGCTCGATGGACTCACCGCCCCAGATCTGCAAGGATAAAAGCCCAACTGGTGCACTGAGTAAATTCGCATCGAAATGCCAGTGGCACAACCGATGTCAGTGTCAGTCTTAGCCCGAGAAGAGTCACATTCCTGGCCTCGACACTAGCAATTAGAGTACTTGACACCGGTTAATTAGCTTTTCTCACCTTTAGATTCGAGTTGAAGCTGCCAAGCTTAAGGAACCACTCGCGTGACATCATCAGCACGCCGCCAGAGAAGACGGGACTCCTGAAGGGCGATTCGGGCAGCTCTTCGTTGGTCAGCTCGCGTTTTAGCCAGTGGAAGTGCAGGGACCAATCAAAGCCGCCCTTAAGCATCTCGTTACCCTTCTCGTACCTCAAAGTGACGGGGTCAATGGGGTCCAGCACGGGACTGACTGCCAGATTGGGCCTGAGTGTCAGTTGCTCCAGCAGGGGTTCCAGCCAGCCCTCATTCACCTCGCAGTGACTGTCCAGGAAGAGGATGTAGTGGCCGCTTGCCAGGCTGGCGCCCATATTTCGTGACCGAATCAGACCCCTGCGTTGTTCGTTGGTCAGGAAAATGAGCTTAGAGCGGGCTAATGTACTCAACCAGGGTCGAAGGTCATCGTAGAGGGTTTCTGTTAATAGAGTGAAAAGTAGTAATAGTAGGAAAGGAGTTCAATAACCTACTGTCCTGGCTGGCATCGTCCACGAGTATGATCTCATGCAGATATTCCGCGGGCGTGCGGCTCAGCAGGGAAATGATGGTGCGCAGCAGCATAGAACGTGCCTCATTGTGGAAGCTGATCACCACACTTACTTGGGCTTGCCAGGAGGCCGGCAGGCTGTATTTGTAGGTATAACAGCTAAAAGGTTTACTCGGTTAAGAATCATATAATTTATTTATATATATTTTACAAAATATACCCACCTTGCATGCCTTGTTATGGGTAGTTCTCTGATGGTTCCCAAAGTATCGCTCAGCTGAAGATTGTATTGGTAATATTCTTCTGAACGTTCTGGTGTACGAGAAATAAATTTCCCCCAGCCAGTGGCATTTTCATGAGGTAACCACTAAGAAACAACTTAACTTATACTGTCTTTAAGTATTTTAGGAAGAATTCTTCACTTACTTGGCTTGTAGATACTTCCTTCAAGATCTTATTGCGCAGAATCACCAGGAAAAAGAAAAACTGGCTGATGACACAGATGAAAATAAAAAAACTCCAATGGCGTGGCAGAAGGTAAGACCTGCCACCGAACATGACAAATATGTCGAGCAACTGAAGCGTTTCCAAGTTCTACACCGATTCCGCATGACGTTCCAAATGGTCACAAGTCAGTTTGGAAACCAAAGCGAAGCTAAATCGCTGAGATTGAGACTTCACACTCACCGCTTCTAGCTTTAATGCGATCGCTGTGACTGAAGTAAAGAAAATGTTTGCCTATTATCGCTGCCAACCAACCAAAAACTAAGTTTGTGGTTTTCGTGTTTATCAAATAAATATGTGTCGTCACATGCATAGTGAGCGATATGTGAAGATAAATAACTATTATTAAATGCCGTGCTAAGTAAATACCAAATAAAAAATCATTTTCAGTTTCTTTTTGTGGCAAACATCAACGCTTTTTCAACAATTTTTTTTTTTTATTTTCGCCTCATATCAACGCTCTCTGTCACATTCTGTCATTGATAAATGCTCGATAAGTTTGGCAAATATTTGTGTGCAGCTCGCAAGGTGTTAATTGTAGCCAACGAAACTATCTATTACGTATGAGCTGTCACGGTTCCGCAGAGAGGAGAGAGGAGTGGAGGGCCCGACATTTGGACAGGTGAGCACAGGTTTGTTATCGATGATGTTTCATTCATGGCCCTTTGGCGCGATTCGCTATCAAATATTTACAGCTCTTTTTATCCGAGCGCAAAGTGAATTGTGATTGAATATTATTTATATTTATATGCAAGTAACTCTTTAGTAAAATGCCACAAACAAAAAAAAATTGCGAAAATAATTCATTAAAACATTTGGTATTTGATGGGCCAGAGGAAGGGAGCTATTTGTTTACATTATTTCTGCATTATAATTGCATTATTTTCCATGGCATTCCTGTGCACAAGAAGGGTGAATATTTTGCAATTCATATTTAGTTGGGCAATTAATTGAATGTAATGATTTGCGCAATTTTCCACCACTATTCCAAACCCATCACCAAGCACCCTCACCTTCCTGTAACCCAAATAAAACACAAAATGACTTGTTCCCTGTATGCAAATAATTGCTGTTGATTCGATTTGCGACATGATAATGTGATATACAAGCAAATATAGACTATTTTCTATGTCAATCAGTTGATGGCAAATAAATTGACAGGGAAAGGAGGGGTATATGTGCCGGAGTGAATTAAATTGGCTACCAAATGGCCGGCGCTTTCATTGAGTTGAGATTCAGTGGCTCGGTGCTGGTTTCTCGCCTGCACTCGCATATTGGCATTGGCTTTTATGGCCTTTTGTTGCTGCCATAAATATTTCAAAGACCAGCGTCGCGTCGGTTGCCAGGCGGAGAGGAGAGAGAGAGGAAACACCAACAGCAACAGCAACAAAAAAAAAAGATGGAAGTTGTAACAACTGCTATCCATCCGCACAGGCACATATAGCCATGTAGCCATGGCCACTACGAAGGGAGCATGAGCATCGTCCATATTGGCTGGTGTCCGAGTGGTTTGTTGGCCTTCTTTCCTTCCTTCCACCGCTTTCCCGCTTTCGCTCGGGTGATGTGATTTTATTTAAAATTGTTAGGCAAAGCGGAAGTAACTCATTCAGTTAGCAACAAAATCAGGGGCCATGCTCCGGCTAAATTGGAGTGTGACTTCCGCATTGCATTAGGGTTATACTTAGTTGTTGGCCGCTGGCTGATTGACTTACGTGCCCCTCGTTGTGCCCTTTGCTTTCGGTTTGCCGTGGCAACGTTGTTTCTACGTGCAGCGGAAATGCATTTTTCCAGTCACGTCTCCACCACTCAGACAGACGCCAGCCGGATCCCAGCTTCGGCTTCAGCTCCTGGCCCCCGCTCCTGCTCCTGCTCCTGGCCAGGTAAGACATACGCCCCCACTGAGTGGCAGCGACGGCCAGGGGATTCTTTTGTTTTCGGCTGCTTGGCGTGGGAATTTATTAAGCCGGGCGTGATCTATGCGCCCGAGCTGGCTGAATTAAAGTGCTTTGTAATGAATGCAGAGCTGCCAGGGATACAGGGATTCTGTAGATATGCTTCCCCCGGCGCCTAATTGTATGCCGGGTCGCGTGTGCAGCTTAGCAATTAAGCGAGGCAGTGAGCAGTCGCCAGATTCAAGGGCGGCAAAATGCGATATTGAATATGTTTTCAATTTGCCGTTTTTCTTTTCCTTCACTCTGTGTGTGTTCGCTTCGTATCAAAGGCAATCGCTAAAGCCGTAAAACAAATAAAAATAAAACGAAATTATGCCAATAAATGAATTATAAGGCGCACGCACAACGCGGCGTATACGCAACGCTAGTCAAAGGAACGGGCGACAATGCCTAAGTGGCATGTAAATGTGTGTCAGCGTCTATGTGGCATGTTGTTGTGGGAGTGTGTGCCACCATGATTATTATACGGCCACTCACAGATACACACACACACAGACGCACACATTGGTGTTCCTGTGTGCGTTATGATAATGTTAACAGCCCCGGCCGAGGCTTCTAAAATTTTATTAGCAGGCAGCTTATGGAACTTTGAAAATAATAACAAAAGCATCGCTAAAACCAGCAAAAAAAGAGTGCCTGTGCCCCTCTCTCTCTCTCCCTCCCTCTCTCTCTCATCTTCCTACTCCTTGTGGCTCCTTGTTAGCCATAAAGAATATTGAGGAAATTGCTTTCTTTGCACTCGAAATGCTCAGCAGACTCAGCCGCTTAGCAGGGTGCACTCATTTCGAAATTGTTGCGTATTATCGTAAAATTTTACGCACACCCACATGTCCTTGCTAGCGCGCACACACATATGCACACACAGTGGCTGCCAAGGACGTGAGCACACATACAAATGCGTTTCAGTGCACAGAAAAAAATAAACAGAATTCAATTACTGGCGATGTCCTTTCATTGCATTAACATATAAAAAACAAGCATTACAAAGTACATATGGATACGAATCTCATGTGACCCATTATAAAACAGGATCTCATCTTAATTAAATAAATTAAACTAAACGGAAGCACACCTTCAAAATATTTGAATTTAATACAATGTCCTTAGCTTGAACGGAATAAACGTAATATAAATAAGCGAACATTTATAATAAATATTTGGCTTTAAATATAATAATATTTTATTAAGGTTACAATTTGAAGTAAATACAAATTTAAAATGGGAAAAACATAAGTTTATTTACAAAATTCTTGAATAAATATTTATTTCAAATTTTTTCCTGGTTAATTTTTGTTTTTCGTGTTGAAATACATTCCTCGTTTGCCATTGTTTGAGTCCTCCCTGGAGCAGACGACCGCATTTAGCTTGACAAACATTTCCATATCCAGCTGCAGCCCCACATACGGCCTGCTCCTAAGTGCGTGTGTCAGTTGAAAATATTTGCAAAAACAAAACAAAACAAAAGATTGCGAGGCGCAAAAAATGTGCTTGTTTTGGCCCATTTTATGAACTGCGGTCGCGCCCTTGAATTATTTAGTTTAATTTGCGAAAGTGCTTCTTCCATAAAGTGATATGCGGCTAATTTGCAAGGACCTCTCCTGCCATTGGGAGACGCCAAATCGCTGAGAGAAGATCAAAAGGGAGGGGGAGGAACAGAAAGCACAGGGAACACATGGACAGAAATATAATTTCAATGATTTTCCATTTCGATGTCAGGAGTTATCGCAGGGGGAGGGAGGCAGCAAAACCATTTTAATGATGTTTACACAGTTTGTATGCGCCCGTCAACATTTATAGCCACATCCATGTGCTGCTGCCTCTCTACATTCACATTCACATTCACATTCACAGTCACAGTCACAATCACAGTCACATTATGTGCTTTATTGCGATTGACTAGAACTTTTCACTATGCCCGACGGAGTACTTTAGTTGATGACATTATCGCTGCAATACAAAAGGTTTTTGCCACTGCCACTTCATCCCAGTGTTTGTACAGTTTCCCCGCCGCCATTCATTCGGCCCGGTTTTTGTCAATGACACTGATTCAGAGCCAGAGTCGGAGACGGAGATGGAGACTCCTGATCCCATTCCAGTTTCTAATTCCAGCGAATGTTGCTAAGCGTCTGCGCGTTTAATGGCTCTCGTTGGGAACTTTGATTTGGCATTGGCACAGGCAGCAGCAGCAGCAGCAATTTTTCATTAATTTGATTGAACCTCAGCCTGGCGAGCGGAAATGAGGCAGAACAATTTAATGTCATATTTGGAAAGCACGGCCAAAAGAAGAAATGGCTTTTGTTTGATGTTCGTCTGTCTAAGCCTGGTTTGGGAATCGTTTCATTTATAAGAGAAATGTCTACACATTGCGTAAAGTGATTATGATATAAATTACTTTCAAATAAGACTTGGGCTTAGTTACGTCCGCCTCTGAATAAAATAGGTGTTTGTGCCAATTATAAATGCCGAAAGGAAGCTTATATTTTTAAGAGGATCAAGGTGAAACTTAAGAATTTAAATGGGACATATGACCAGCTCGGCTTTACAGTTTCCGACAGTCAATTGTTTACATCTAAAAAATATATTTAAACGAAGGAAGAAGTAAGAAAGCTTAACTCAATTTTAACAATTTTCAGACCAGTGAATAAAAAATAAATGTGGACAACTCTTTATATACTTTTGCAACAATCAGTAGACATTAATCCATTCTATTCGTATGCTTCCGTTCCGTGTTGAAGCCCTTTTTAGGAGATTGGAAATGATCCTTGGTGCGGATTCACGGACCTTTGATATCTATGGTGATCAGCTGCATAGTGGCTGGGATGGTAGCCGAAGTGCGGGCGCCAGTCACCCCTTAGATATTTACTTCTATAATATTTTCTTGGCAGAAGAGTGACATGGCCAAAACACAGCAAGGCCAAGATGATAATCTACAGTTGTAGCATGGCTGCAGCTGATTTTAACTCAGATGATTCAAGTTCTGCCACCAAGTGCCAAGCTGCCAAGTACTGTTGAGATGACCCAAGTGCTCTTAAATTAACCAAGACATACTTAAATTTACTGGGACGAATCCAATTGCTTTATTGCATTATTATCGAGACAAATACAGTAGTAAGATGTTACATTTTTAAGTGTAATGTAGAGAAACATTCTGCATTACAATATTGTTTGCTCTATATCGAGTTCTTCTATCAGCTGTATGCCATGCATCGCCAATTCTTTGTCATAGATAGTGGAGTACAGGGAGAGGCCCGTGAAATGGGGACAGTTAAGGCCCGCCACGTTCACTCCACATATCATATGATTGTGGATGAGGGGATTTCCAATTGCTTTCTGACAATCCTTGGTGAACCTTTCATTTCTTATGCAGATCATGTTATCTTTAACTATTTCCCCATCATCGTCCTTCAAGCGGTAGCGGCACTCATGCACCGGAAGGGTCATAGAATACCAAGAGTGAAAGCTATGCCGGTTCCTCATCCAAATGGGCATCTCGATCGGGGCGTTGTCCTGGAGCTTGGTGTTGCAGAGCTGGGCAGCGTCATCCTTCAGTACGGAGTCCTGCGGGCTCTTGTCGAGTGCAATGATGGCCAACAGAGAGTCCTCGCTAAGCACGACGCTCCCGTTTTGGTTCCTTCTAATCCCCGTGAGTGTTTCGTTATTGAACGTCTTCATGGTCACTAAATCCGTCTTAATTCCATCGAAGCAGGCCATGGCGGTTACGACTATCGACTCGGTTATCTGTGTGCCCACGCACTTGTACTTGTTGTCGTGAATTACGCGAACTAGTAGCTGGTGAAGCATCACCTTCTTACGGGACCTGTTGAGCAGGATCTGTGGTTCCTTGGACTTGCCATAGGTTTTATTACTCCTAATGTCTAAACTTCCGTGGTCTTTCCCCATGGTTCTTTGAAGGTGATGAGCTTTGAAGTCCATCTGCGCCATAGGGCTATGACGTTTGTAGTCCCTCTGTGTCCTTAGGGTGTGCTGCGGCTTGTAATCAGAAAGCATGTAGCGGTGAAAATGTGATCCGGCCTCAGCTTCCAAAACAGCAAAGAGGACGACTTGAAAAATCCAGAACAAAAGCATTCCCATGATTTGAAGGGAAGTCAGAGAACTGGCTAAAGCGTCGGAACCAGTATACCAATAAGTCTATCAAATCGGTTGGACATGCATATGTGAGATTTTTAATGCCTCAAAGCTGGTTTATAATGAAAACGCATTTTAACATCGAAGCTATATACATATATATAACTCAATTGAAAATTAGTTTATAATTTTTATTGACATATTCAGCAGTTGCCTTATTATCAAAAATTATAGAGATATTATTTATTAATCTGCGACTTGTCAACATTTTGTGTCTCGGTTTCGTTAAGCTGGGCAACATCTGATCGTCAAGCTGGGCATCAATTTATATCTCGGCTTCGATATTCTGGGCAACACCCTGTGCTTCGCCTTCGTTAATCAGGGCAACACCCTGTGCTTCGGTTTCGTTAAGCTGGGCAACACCCTGTGGCTCGGTGTCTCCGAATCATTAAGCTGAACATTTTCCGCCCTGAATACAGGACCCACGTAGAAATTTGGTTGCATAGTGACCAAGGACTGGACCAAAGGTGATGGAGTACCAGAATTCGATGTATTATACGGACCCGTATGTGTGAATGCCCTCAACGCATCCGTGGCCACCTGGATAAATTTGATAACAGGACGCATGGGTAGATAAAAGTCCATATTGACGGTTCCCATTTCATTGCTGCAATACTCGCCGAACATGTTAATGCCGGCCAGTTGGTTGCTAACTAAGAGCGGATCCCCGGGTCGAGTACTGCAGGTGGACCGCGGCGTGGTTCGCTTGTTGCGGACGCAGATATAATTTGATCCTTCGGTGGGATATTGGAAGTGTTCCGTCAATTTGTAGTAGGTTTGGCACTGCTCTTTGTCAAATATCACAGTATCCATATGCTTGACCCGAAAGTTTTGTGGGTCCAAAAAAGCAATTTTCACTTTATCTCCCACTTTGGGCACTTGGTTGTTAAGTTTGATGTGGCGATAATAATTCCGATTTAGTTTAGATGCCAAGCCCAGGAGGGCCACGGAGGTAATGTTCTTTTCAACAGGCATAAAGAAGTTGATCACAGGATGCGGGTCACTCATCGCAAACTCACCGCCCGTCACGACACCCATGTCACTGGCCCTGAACACAGTCAGTTTCCGTTGGTCTTTGACTTCCGATCGAAAGCAGTGCGATGAGGTGATGACCATCCGGTACGAGATTAAAGCTCCCGAGCAGATCATAGAGGCACGGTGCAGTATGTGGACATAGTAACTAATGTCCTTCTCCGGATCGAAGGGGTGGAAAGTCCGTTGGGCTGTTTGGGGAATTTCAGCGTCCTTTTGCTCGAGTGCCCCGCGTTGATGAAAAGTCCGGTGGGCCGTTTTGGGCATTACAGCATTAAGTGCTCCGCGTTGATGGAAAGACCGGCGAGCTGTTTTGGGCATCACAGCGTCCCTTTGCCTGAGTGTCCAGCGTTGGTGGAATGTCCGGTGGGCTGTTTTGGGCCCTTCAGCGTCCCTTTGCTCGAGTGCCTCGCGATTATAGTCCACGTGATCTTTACTACTATGCCGTTTATTGTAATATGTCGGACGATGGTAGTTCTCCATGTATTGCTTCAACCAAATAGAAGAGCTATAGTCCAGGACTAGGACCAGAAAAAGCATTGCCATTAACAAATGCATGTTGAACTACGATTGATATTAAGCTAAGAAACTGATATGGCTTCACCTAGATTACAGCTAAGAAGAGTGTAATATCCATGGCAAGTTTAATTAGTTTCACTTAGCGCTTAGGGGTATTTATTCACTGAAAATAAAACTTTATAACTGTAGAAGTTCACTGAAAATAAGCCTTAACAGCTGTAACAAAGGATAATATACCAAGAAAATTCATTAAATTGTTGCTATATAAAATCTACATTATAAAAGCCTTAATAGTATATGTTGAACTTGGCTCCATATTAATCTATATTCCCTATAATCCGATAATAATATTCCAATATGCAACCAAAAGCGTCAAGTGCATTTCTTAGCAATTTCCTGTTCGCACCACTTCCGGCTAACGGTTTTTCCTATCAGAATCTGCAGCAATATTAATTAAAAATGTAGATGAAAGCCAATCGGAAGACACCTTCCCTCTTTCTCTCTCTCTCTCTTTCTCTTTTTCGCTCTCTGTTCCCCTCTTGTATTCTGTGTACGTGTCCTTTATTTGCCGTGACTGGCATTGTTTTGGCATTTGCATTTTTTGCAGCATACTTTTGTGCGCGCCGAAAGTGTACGGCACCCAGGGACAAGGCATTGGGATGTCTCCAGGCCAGCAGCCGGAGCTGCGCATTGAATTATAAACCAAGCATCGATGGCCGTCATTTAACTCTTGCCTTTTTGCTGAGTAGCCAGAGTCCTGACAACGCCAGACGACATTGTGCCGGATGTGAAAGGCTTAAAAAGGCTGGCTTGCAAAGGTATGTGCGCAAGATGGCTGCAAAAAAAAAAAAAAAATGCGCCGTACAACGAAGGACATAGATAATTAATTTGCTTTGATTACAGTTCTCTGGGAACCCGGCAAAAACTGATTCAGACCAGGCCAGCACCGTTTCTGAAGTGGACAGGCAGACGGAAATTGAAGTGTTTGTAATGTATGCGAGAGAGGCTGGCCCTGGCTTCTGGTGGCTCCTTAGCCTGCGGCAAGAAAACCGATGGGCCAAAGGCACTTCCACTTCCATCTGGCTCTGGCGTCGACAGCAAAAAGTGACAGCCACGTTGGCAGGCTCTACGACTCCGACGGCGGCGACGAGTGCGTCTAATTGATGGGCAACCAAAGGCTTTTCCATGCAAATATGTACAAGTGACTGACTGGCAACGAAGGATGGCTCTGCATTTCGCAGGCAGCCTGCTGCCGGGTCGGGTTCGCTCATCAATTATTTAAAATATGTTACACTTGCCACATAACTTGACTGACAAACATGTGTTATTTCGCCGGCCCATAAGCCGAGCCAGTGGCCATAATAGCCGGTCATTATGTTTATGTGCCGGCACTGGGGGACATGACCGGAGCAGCCTGACACACCTGACTCGTATCCGGGAAAAAAGGATACGGGGCCCGCGCTCAACGACCTTGTCGAAATTTATGCGTACGTGCCCAGTTGAAAAAACGTGGTCGACGACAACCAAACCTCGGGTCATTTATTATTAGCTGTAAAATGTGAGCCCGCTTCGGTTTGCTTCCGCCTTTAGTTTGGATTTTAGTGTTTCAGGGAGCTGGCGATGCTATCTAAAAATAATCTCAAGTTGCCAGCTATGAAATCTGACGGATGTGAATCTGAAACTTAAGCCTGGACGCGATTTGATAGAGTGCGGTGTGTGAAATTAAAGAAATAAAGGAAAACACTGTCTTTTTAACTATCTTAGAAGTCTTGAGCTACGTAGGTATCTGTGAAGGGTAAAAATATCCCTCAAACTCGTATCTTTAGCTATAAATATTTCACAACTCAACAATATCCAACTACAGCTTTTTTACTTCCTTTTATCGACAGGATTTAGAGTTTCTAAGGGCAGCCTTTAGCTCAATACTATTAACAGTTGTTCCTGCAGTTAGCAAATGAAAGAATAATAGTTATTTTATAATTGATTTCGTATTTGTATTTGTATTTTCTTCTATTTCCTTTGTCACACTCCCCATGCAAGAACCAGTTGTGATAAAACTAAAGCACTATTATTTACCTAGCTTAAGGGTAGATTTCAGCAAGGACGTCGTTCGTGTTTTATCCTAACGCTGTCGACGGCAAATTAAATGTCACTCACACGCCATGTAAGCCGAGCAAAGATTTTGCAGCTCATTATGCAGCATGACGCAATGAAAAACACAGGGGAGCCTGCGATGGAGTTGAGCTTATTTGAATTTACAACTTGCCGACGACGACGACGACGACTAATGGCAAATTCAATTTCAAGCGGTGCCAGCCGGAATGCAGAACGCTTTAAAGGCAATCAAAGACAGTTGCCCGACTCGGAGCTCGTTCTCTGGATCTGGGATTTGGCTGCAGGGTCAGCTGGGCGAGTGCATTTGTCTTGAGCAGCAGCAGCTCGGACATGGACACGGCAAAGGGCGAGTTGCGATGGACACGAAATGCCGGCGGCCCGAAAAGTGGATGCAGCAGGAGAAAGGAGTATGGAGTTGCAAGGAGCTAGTGAGAAGAGCGATCTCAGCGGTGGCGGCTACGTCTTTGATTGCTCCGGCTCTTCCACTCCTGTCTTCCACTCAAGCACAGTTCGTTGCACATTTGAACATACCCTCGGAAAATAAATGCAAATTTAGCCATGGCAAACACTCGTACTCGTACTCGCACTGGCACTGGCAGTGGCTCTGCAACTGGAACTGGAGCTCGCCCACTGGGCAGGACATGCGCTGCTCCTTTTACTGCCGCCGCTGCACATTTCCCGAGTGCCAAAGCGCTGCTCTATTTCGCTCCAGTCGCCGCCCCTCCGCCCTGCTCTTTCAACATATTTGTATAAATTTTCGATTTTCTGCTTCAATAGTCTGCTGGCGTTCTATAGCTGCTGCTGCTTTTCTACTCGCTCCTCTTCACTTTGTTTATGTCTCAAGAATTCAATATTTTTTCAAACTATTTCTGCTGTTTTCCTCGCTTTTGCTTTGTTGTTCTCGCCTTTCGGTTCTCAGCTCTCGGTTCGATACATAGAATTACTGCCAAAGGATTGAAAACATCCAAGCTCACGCACACTGCTCTGGGTTTCGTTTGAGGAGTCCTGGGGGCAAGTTAAAGTAGTTTATCGGTTCGATTTGAGGTGTGGAAGAACCTCCTGAATTTACTTTTCACTCTCGCATTTTATATGCTCATTAAATTTTATTGCTCTTATATAGTTCTAAGTCCCTAACAGCACGCAGAACTCGTTTTGTTTTTGCCATGAACGTGCTTAAACGCTGCTGCCTGCTGCCTCATGCCTGCTGCCTGATGCCTGATGCCTCCTGGGTGGTGCCTGTGCTGCCGTTCGCTACTTAATGGCTAATTAGTGGTATAATTTACACCTTAATGACTCTACAACAATGCCCAGGCATCTAGGGCGGGAGCAGCTCCGGCCAAGAAGCCACAGTCAGGAGGGAGCCTGAGCCGAGTCGAGCAGCTATCTAGTTTAATCCCAGCGCCTTGTAACATGCTCCCAGCCTCCCAGTCCTCAGATCCTGCCAATCTGCAGGCTCTGGTTGGAAGCATGGCCACATTTTATCGCTCGTATGTCTCATATATATGTATGTACTTTGCTTTATGTGCAAATCAGCGTCCATTAATAAAGACAGCCAGCGAAACGTTACGCATACGCCGCGTTGCATTAATCACGGCGAAGGATACACTCACATGAGCCTATGTATTGTGAGCCTCAGCAGCGTGTTAATTTCATCGCAAATGCCTTTTTCAGACAGTTTGATTTATGACCTCGGCTCTGGGTTAAATCGCGATTCAGTGAATTTATTCCCATAGCTGCGGCGGCTTTAACCACTAAGCGGAATTTCCTGAAAATAATACAAATACTAAATCAATTAATTAGTTGATTGCGGAAACGCATATTCATTTGAGGTGCTGTTCCATTTTACCAAAGCCTTAACCCTTGCTAGACTTCATATGTTGCTGAACCCGGAGGGCAAAATTACATTTCAATATTTTGCTCAACAAAATTGATTGACTTGCATGCAAGGCGAGGCAAAAATGTTGTCACGCATTCTGAAAATATTCAAAATGACACACAGCTCGCGCACACACACACACACTATGTGTGCACCTGACAAAGGCAACTTACATAGCTGAACCCCGCAGTTCGCAATGCAATTTGCAAATTGCCATAAAGCTGCAATTGTGTCAAATATTTTAATGCAAAAAGGGCCACAGCAGGAGCGCGCACGAGGAGCTAGTGACTGGCAATAGTTGAGTGAGTGAGTGCAGTACATGCATTCATCGACTCATTCGAGGAACTCGCTAATGGCAACGCCACGCTGCGTACACGCAATGCGTCAGCTCCTATGACATCAGTCGTCGCCTGTTCAAATAAATTCACATTAAAGCCAAGTAGCTATCGGAATACTTATCGCGATTCCTTCAATTCCGCCCCAAAAAGATCAATTACGGAGGAACATAAATCCGTTTAGAACCACAAAATCTAAACGGCTCGCCTTGAATAAAACCAAGCTTCACTACCAAGCTGGGCAATTCAATTTTTATTTTCTATTTTTTTATTTATGGCCACGGTCCTTAAACCAAAACTCAAAATATATATATATTTTGGCCAGAGGACGACGGCAATGCACAGCGACAGCGAGGACAATCGTCAGCGCGTTAAAAACAACCGAAAATATTACAACATTTTAATAGCGAAAATGAAGATTTATTGCCGGCGACGTCGGCGTATGACGCCGCCAAAATGTGCCACAAAAAACGGGGAGCTCAACTAAAAAACGCGTTTCAAACAAAAGTAAAACAAGGGGCGACTGACCGGGAGAATAAGGAAGTAAAGGCTGAGATTTATCTATGAAATCGACGAAGAATATAATATAACATAACTATTAATTATTAATGAAGATTTCAAAGGATGTAATTTTTAAGATTTCTTAATTTATATAATTCTTACGCAAAATTCTCGTTTTAATTTATATGAAATAAATTTCTAATTATATAGATTTTATTTCTCTAATTTGTAATATATTATAGCTAATAACGAACTAATAACTTGAAGTACTTGGCAGAAATCAAATTTTAAGTAACTTCTTTACCAAAATATTAATAATACATCTTAGATTAGATATATTCTTTTATTTTCAAAAGCTTTCTTAACATATTTAGTAAATTAATTTAAAATTTAAACTTAAAACTTTAAAATTTTAAACTCTTTCATCCAAACCCATCAACCTTCTCTATTTTAAACTGTCCAGGGTATTGGGATCTCGAAAAAAGTGCAAAGTGTAAAAATCGCTGCCGCGTCACGTCACGTCAGCCGCATGATAGACCAGTCAGGGAGTTGACCGCCCTGGCCAGTGGGCGTGTCCAGCTGCGGAATGAGTCCCTTATCGCAGGCGTAGTTGTTGCTGCTGCCATTGTGTTGCTGATGTTGCTTGTGTTTCTGATGGTGCTGTTGTTGCTGCTGCTGCTGCTGATGTTGTTGCTGCTGATGTTGCTTGTGTTTCTGGTGTTGCTGTTGTTGCTGCTGCTGCTATTGTTGCTGGTGCTGGTGGTGCTGCTGCTGCTGTTGTTCTTGCTGTTGCTGTTGCTGTTGCTGTAGCTGTTGTTGCTGCTGCTATTGTTGCTGCTCTTGCTGTTGCTGTTGCTGTTGCTGCCGTGGTTGTCTGGGCCTAGCGCACGTCGCAGTTTGTTAGCTGCATGCGAAAGCGGCCCAAGAGCTCCGCCATCATCCCATTGTTTGTTCGCCCACTGTGCACACACACACATACATACACACACACAACTGGGCGTGTCCAATCAAAATATGCAAATGCTTTATCCGTAAAACGTCGCTTTGATGGAATTTCGGCACATTTCGGCTCTCCGGCTGCTGTTGTTGTTTGCTTTGGTTTGGCTTGGCTTGGCTTGGCCGCGTTTGCCTTGTTTTGGCTGTTTGCAATTTTTCTTTTTTTTTTTTCGTCGTCGTCTAGCGGGGGATGGGATGCGATGGGTGGCGGCCCCCCCGACAAATTAGCAGTAGTTTGCAGGCACACGTCAATCAGCGAGCGGGCCACGTTGCCTGATTTATATGCATAAATTTTCGCGTGCGGCTTGAGCCAGTTTGCGACGCTTTAATTTAATGTTGCCAACATTTGCGCGTCATTTTCGGTCAACCGTTTTTCAATAGTCATTGCCGGTAATGGGGGCGTGGCCTTTGGCAGGCAGTCATGAGGCAGGCTGATGATGAGCTCCGCCAAAATGTGAAAGCTCATTACGGCATCGGCCGTGGGCGTGTGGCTTTTGGGACGCAGGCAGGCGACCGAACCTTATGGGTAATGAATTTATGATATTACTGGGACGGTCAAATAGTTGCGGCAATAATCCAGAGCATACTTTTGAGGGCGCCATGGTATGCTTGCCACTCGCACTTCTAGGTAATTTTGCCACCGAATATCCTTTGGTCCTTAAAATTGGCAGTTAATTTTGCGGTTTTCGCACTGGAACTCATTATTAGGCCATTGATTGCACTTCTACTGGCTCAGATTCGAATTTCACCAGAGAACCAAAGGCCATAACAATGTTTTGTGCCATTGTAATTATGAACTAACTCAATATACAGTGCAATTATGGTTAGCGAGCAGGAGCTGCAAGCAAATTCCAATTAGTTTCTGTTTTGCATTGGCAATTATTATCGAATTTGGACTAATATGCATATAACAATCGTTCAGTCCCAGTCATCCTGTAACTCAATCAATCGACGTGGGCTGATTTACGAAATATTTAGCTACAAAAGGTGACCTTAAATGGTCTGTCGCTGTCGGTCTATGTTTCGGGTGTTTAAACTCATTATTGATTCACAATACACGGCTTTTTTGTTTTGCCAAATTAGAATGGGCAAACGTCTCCCCCCCTGGAGCTTCCGTTATCACCTCATTAAAATTGGTAAA
This sequence comes from Drosophila punjabiensis, assembly GCA_008042585.1. Classification (NCBI taxonomy): domain Eukaryota; kingdom Metazoa; phylum Arthropoda; class Insecta; order Diptera; family Drosophilidae; genus Drosophila; species Drosophila punjabiensis. The sequence continues at coordinate 118,558 of VNJR01010095.1, forward strand.
CCCACGCGCAGACATACACACTTCCGTTCTGGCCAGAATGAAATTTATAATGACAGCCACGGCGGGCAAACAAACAAACAAATCACCCCCTCAGCTCCGGCCAACAATTATGGGCGAGAGTTCAACGATACAACTAAAATATATAACACTGGACAACGAGGTTTTTGGATTAAGAAAAAAGGATTTCAATAGGATTTTTGTTTTTTATTTAAGGATTATATTACAGGGAATTTATTTAACGGATGCTGTTGGATTTTTGCTTTTAGCTTTCGTAATAACTTGTGAACATAGCTTTCAACGTTGATCATTCCCTCACTAAGAGCTTTTCTCTCTCGGTTAGATCAGACTTTGCTCTCTCTTTTCTCTTTAGCACGTAAGTAAGTTTCATTTCAGCTGCACTCTCACATCGTATCGCATTTTATTTCTCTCTGAATAAAATAAGGAAAAAAATCAAGAGAGTCCTTTAACTTTCTTGTCGATCGCTCTGAGAGAGGAATCATAAAATCAAAACGGTTGAGAGCATTTTACGAGCTCTTATTCCATAAATCACCGATCTCAAACTTATTTTTATAGCTTTCCTGCCTTAAAACAATCAACATTTTGTTGGCAAGTGCCATTAGCCAGGACCTCCCACACTGCATACATTCTGCATTTACATGTGTAAGTACCGATCCGTGTAGTTCTCACCACGCTGGTGTGCGTCTGTTTGTTTGTTTTAATTAAAATTACAGAGCCATGTCTGTGGCCCCTGTCCGGTGTCTTTGTCCTCGCCTTTTGTTCTCCTCCCTGGCTCTTGTCCCGGCTCTTTTAATGCTTTTTTAGTAAATAATTTATATTCAATTTTCAAATAAATTACAAACAAAAATAGTTAGCAAACAAGCGTCCGTTACCATGGGATGCGTCCGTTTGGATTCGCCTGAAGTGCGGAAATAACAAACAAAACTAAAGTTTAAATGCAATATTTAATGCCATTAATATCGGATATATTTGGTTATGAAAAAGTAAACAATTTATTTTTTATTATTGGTAGCAAAAAAGTGTGGAGTTTGACAATTGATTTTCCATTATCCCATTATGCTTGCATACACACAAAGTGTTAGTGCATTTTCCATGGACATTGTCATTGTCGGTTTTGTGTGTGTGTGTGGCTCCGTTTAGTGGCGTCGGGGATTATTATAATTGTGTAAGCTATTTAAGCATGATAAACACACGGTGTCACACTCGCCTGTGAGTGAATGTGTGTATGAGTGAGTGAAAAAACACACCCACAATTGCATTGCCCACGCTGTGTGCGTGATTGTGACATGTGGTGGGCTTTGATATGGGATTTTCGTGTATGCGGCCTGGCCACCAACTGAATCTCTAACTCTGCGGTGTACACCGAACTTTCGAATTCAAATTCAAGTGTCAAATTAGCAGAGCCCGAAGCCACAGCAGCAGCAGCAGAAGAAGAACTGAAGCCCTTAAATATTAACTCTTACTTAAAAATGTACACAGTGCTCGCCTGGCTGCCAATTAAACTAAAGTGTTGCGTTTTTGCCAACCATCTGGAACCTAGATTCCTGAATCCCGAGTCCAGGGCTTCGTCCTCCTCCTCCTGCTTGGCCGCAGCATGCACACAAACTTCAAACTGCAGCTAGATAAACAGTCCGTCCTCGCAGGCGCAAATATTGGTAGTCTAACACAAAAGTTTTATGCACTAAAAGAACGCCTAACGCGGGGAAACCCAGGAGGGGGAAAACAGCGAAGTCCAACGGGAAGGGGTAGGAAAAGTCAATTTTCACCCAAGTCGACGTTAGTTGAAAAGTTAGCAACACGAAGTAGTAGTGGGAGTGCGGAAAAAAGAACACGGAAAAGGAAAATGAAAGCCGAAACGAAACGTAAATTTTTATCTTTCCCTCTCTCACTGCGCGGTGCAGTGCAAAAAGGTTTCGAGTGCAAAATAAAGTTACTTTGGCAATGCGATGCATCAAACCGCAAAACAAGATAATTTCAACGGTAAATAAATCACAGCCACGAGTCCTAGAGCCACCACGAGAGGGGTGGCAGTAGGTCCTGGCACCCCTGAGTAAGGTGGGAGTAGAGGTGCCAAGGGGTGCGAGTGCCTAGGTATACGGTTCAGTGCCTTGCCTCTTTTCGAGTGAAATTCTGTTCCCCAAAGTGAAACAACTGAAAAGTTTCAGGATACACTCGAAGAAATAGTTTGTGAACTTGAAAAAATGTAGAAAGCTAGTTACATTATGAAAAAATATGATAACTAGCACGGAAAAACTATATTTAAACTTATAACTTGATTTAACAGTACTTAAAACTTAAAGTAATTTTAAAATAAAGACAATAAAACTAAATTTACTTTGCAACATATAAAATTTTTTTCCTTAGTGTAAAGGGGCAGGCTATCAAATCATTCCATTACCACCTCAGGTAACACTCGCGCGCATGTTGCACAAAAAGCTGATTAGTTGCCATTGTGCCACACACTCATACATACACAAACACACATACCTAGAGATGGCGATGCATTTGCATGGCTAACGGTTCACGGTGAATACGAGTCCTGGATGCTGGCAATGCTTTCCTCCACTTGCACCCGAAGGATTAGCCCGATCCACGCGATTCCCAGCTTACTCACAATTCACTCTCTTTTATGGCAAAATTATAGAATTTCTCCATCATTAGCATGCGAGAATTTAATTGGTTTGAATGCACTCAATAAATTCCCAATCCGATTAGATCCCCCGACTAAGCGGATTTATTTCAGCAAACCACTGCCTTTGATTATTAACCACCGGATGAAGGGGGGGATCATTGCCCAAGGAGCTTCGCAGTGAGCTTAGCCCCACCAACAACGACAACGGAGGCAATAAAGCCCCGACCGAAGCCCAAAAGGAAGTGTCGGGCTGGCAGGGTAATAAATAAGTGTGCCGAAAAAGGTGTCACAACCCACGTGGAATCGCAGCCGGCAGAAGGCAACCTGCAACCTGCAAACTGCTGCAACTGCTTAAGCCAAAGCCGAACTTTAAGTAGTTGCCACCTTGAGTCGCCGCTGCCGCCAGCTGCTGGCGTGGCACATGGCGCTACATTGACTTCAATCCACTCTAGACCCGCCAAGACGGTGAGCAAAACTTTTCCATTATTTTTATCTGCTTCACATTCTCAAGTAGCGAAAAACTTTGAATGCTATATGCAAAAATGAAATGCCAGGGAAAACGGGAAAACAAACCAAAAATTAAATACGATTTTTTTCCCCTCCGCACACATACACACAAAGGCATAGCCAAAGCCAAAGCTGATTTTCATATAGCCCCGGCTAAGACCTTCCCCACATACAGTTATTGGCCAATTCAAGGCCCCTCGTGCTGGTGTCTTTGGCATTTTATTTAGTTTGTTATTTGTTCACACTTAAGTGTGTCGCCAGCGTCTTGTATTGGTTTTATTTTAAAAACTTGTCGTATGTCGTCCTCGTCCTCGTCCTCGGATCGAAGCCAGTGGGCGATGCCCAAGACAATAACCCACACCCACAGGCCACAGCCACACGCTCTGATTTCAGATCCAGATCCCATCCCTGGCCCATCCTTGGGCCCATCTCCCCATCGGTTGCATAAGCAAAGTAAGTTGTTGAGTAGATTAGGTTTTTGTTACGTTCGCCTGCCATTGTCTTTAAGTTTTTGCCTTCCTTTATGGGCAACGAGGTCCCCAGTTCCCCGGTGACCCTGTAAACTTCAAATTGCTACAACTGACAAGGCGAGTCCCTCCGTCTCCGTCTCTGTCTCCGTTCTCGTGAGCATTCCGGGCAGGACAATGGTCAGGTGAACAGAACAGGACAGGACAGGACAGGTGAGTGTGAGCAAGACTGCGCCATGGCGCCTTCAGTGACGCAGAGCTTGGCGAAAAAATCCAAAAGATAAACAAATTCGAACAATGTCGTATGTAATTTAAACACTTGTCTCTGAATATCTTTGCTTTTGGCAAGGTTACCTTGGCCTTAAAGAAGAAATTGAGGGTTCTGTAGACTGGAAATAAAAGTGTTTTGTATTTTAGAGAAAGTTTTACATTTCAAGAAAGAAATCAAATTATATTAAGCTGTTTTTTACACTATTTATTTATGTTTAGACCTTCTAAAACATTTACCTTTGCCATGTAGACCTCTAGGTCTTCATTTAAAACCCCATTTCTGAGAATAACCCAGTTTTATATAGGCTTTCTGGTCTGCTGCACTCATCCTACACCAAAAATACATATTATCCTGCAAACTCCGGGCCGGCGACTCCGAGGCAATTCAATACAAGTGTAATTCTGCGGGAGGCAGCGGGCAGGGAAAGATGAAAATCCCTTGGGGCATACACATGACAGGCCGTGGCTAAACCATATTTTGTGCCACAGTCATGTAAGTACATAATTCAACAAAATGTTAATTTAATTAAATTATGAATATGAAATTTCTGGTGGCTGCCTTGCCGTGTCAGGTGCAGGGGAGGCCGGGCCACTTTTGAATGGCACCAAAAACCCGACGCGCTTCGACTGAACAAATTCATTTATATTTCGCACACGGGCGGGCGGGGTGGCGACTCTCTTTGCTCCGGCTTTTTGTGTGGCAGCTCCAAAAATATGCAAACAGACACGGGGTAGTGGGAACCAACTCAATAACGATATGCCAACTCCGTATGGTATTTGAGCCAAAAGCCAGCAGCAGGAACAGCAGTAGCAGCAGCATGACCAACAGCAACGCAACGGTAACGGCAGCGGCAGCCATTGCCACATGTTGATTTTGAAAACTGAAATTATATAATGCAATGCCTGGTAAACAAGCCGCGACACACATGACTGCATAAACAAACTGAAACTCGAAGAAAACAACATCATTAAAGTAGAGCGGCGGCAAACAGGCAGCAAATGTGTTCCGCTCTCGGAGTCCACAAACCCCAAAACCCACAGCCCCAAAAATATATATTGGGGTGCAAATACACGTAGACCAACAACGCCGCCATAGAGCCATAGAGCCATAGAGCCAGGCTAATATCAGCGAAATCCAGAATTACTAAAAACCAAATGTGCAACCGCATTATAAACATGCAGCGAGGCAGTTACTAAAAATAATGAGCCCGCTGACTGAGTGTTTGGTCAGCAGCGGCGAAGGAAAGCGGGAGGTGCACTCAGAAAAAGTTATCTTTAAAAGTCTGACAAAATGAAATATGTATTTATTTTTCACTTCGCTAGCTTACGGAGGAAACTCTGAAAAATAAACTTGAGAAGGGCAAGCAGAACGACGAGTATAGACGACGTGGATAAAAGCAGGAAAGCGAGTAAGGACATCGAGAAATTAATAAAGTGACGAGTATAAAAATATAACGAATGAAAAAAAGATGATTAAAAAACAACGCATTAAATTGACGAGATAAGAACAAGTCAGAATGGAAAAACGACGAGAGAGTTAAACTGGAAGCTTTTTTCTCGTAAACTTCCAATAGATATTGTATATACAAACATTATATTAAAGAAAAACGAGAGAGAGAGAGAGAAACGAAAATATTTCCAATACTATTTAACTTTAATGTTCTGAAGATAAATTATAAAAATCATTTAACTTCATTCCTAATCTTTAAATATGTAGTATTTATTTTTCATAAAATAAATAGAATTTGAAATTCAAATGGTAAAAAAACATGTTTCCAGTGCACTCGCGCTTAGATTAATGAAATTTTAGATTGAAAAGTGCAAAATTCACTCGAAATTTGCCAGCTCGTTCAGTTGACTTGCATTAGGGAACTGAAATGAAATGCAGTGGCTAAAGGATCTGAAGGAGCAGCAGCTATGGAATCGAGTTGCTGAGCCAGGCCAAAAGCTATCGGTGCTAAATCTGCGTGGCTAGCACAATGCGAAAACACCCAAAGTCCCATCATAAATTCAATTTTTTATGTGGCTGCTAAGACAAAACGCCAAGAGTTGACATTAAGCAGCAAGATGACGGAGACTCCTCGGACTGCCAGCACTCCGAGGACTCGGAGGACCTGCAAGACCGCTGCTCTGAATGCAGTGACAGCGATGACGACAAGTGGGAGAGGACATCAAATGAAATGCAACCGAGGCTTCGTCTCCGGCTCCGGCTCCGAGTCCCGGCTTCGGATTCAATGCGCGTGACAGAAACCACAGGGCTGTCGGCAGAGCAACCGCCTTGGATGGCCATTACCCCAAGACCCAAGCATCCTCGGTTTGACATGGAACTCTGGCCGGGATAGGATTGGATGCCTTGGCAGAGGGATGACAACTGGTGGCTGGTTGGCAGTTGGTAGATGTAACTGTATATGGCAGGGCCCTTATTGTGGGCCCACTGCCACTGCCGCTGCTGCTGTGCATTTGTAACAGAGCTTTTGGTAAATTGATCCAATTTATGCTTATTTTATGGCAAATTACGAGCGAAAAAGCCAAGTCTCCGTGAGACTTCTGCCACTGACACCGCTGGGACTACTGCAGTCGGTCCGAGGACCTGATTAAAGGGGCATTAAATATCCATATCGTCAGCTAAATATCAGCAGTCAGGAAATGTTTAAATTGAAGCTCTTTTTCGAGTAATGTTGAAGCTGGAAAAAAAATATATTAAAGAAGTATGAAACTACAGATATAAGTACTAGTGCAGTTAGGGATAACTCCTATAGGATAACTATTTATTTAATGCATTATAGAATATATTTCATCTTTATTATCTTGTTTTCTATATCATAAAATTACCATATCCTTGAAAACAATAAGCAGAGTTCCATAACCGTCAACACTGCAATATTCAGCTGACTTTATTGCTCAATTCTTGAACTTTCAATCAGAATTTTCCGATATGCCAGAAGTCCTCACATGAAAGCTACTCATATATATATGCACACACATTCGATCCTGCATCCACTTGAGACGCTGGGTGCCAACTGCTGATTGTTCGCTACTTTCACCCACACGATTTGCCTGCTAACTTGCCTTTATTGGCTTCTAAACGCAGCTCTAAATCCTTTGTACAAATTGCCATATTGCTGCCAGCTGCCTCTTGTGCGGAATGTCCTTGCTTGTTGCATTGTTTTCGTATAATAAAATTAAACTTATGCACTCGCCCCTCCCTCGCGTCCCAAGCTCCTTCTGCTGTTTCCTTGATCCTTCTCCGGTGGCTGAAGCAACTCCCCTCCCGGGGCGCTTGGGTGAGCATTTGTTAAGTGGCAAAAGATTGAAATGAAGGCAAACACACAATTGCATACATACAGGGGCTGACGGGCAGATTATCGGTATGTGTATAAGGACACTTGGAGAAATAGGGAATGAAAGTTGTAATAAATAGGATTTTTTTAAATATTTACAAATATAAAATAGGAAGGAATACTATTTAGTATTTTATAGTTTTAAGTTTGAGTTATTTAATAAGAGATATTTATATATTTTAATGAAGAAACGAAAAGATCGATTCAAACTTAACTTTCTCGTCATTCTTGCACTCATTCTCGCAGTTTTTACTCGTTGTTTTTCTTTTGTTTTTGTAATCTGTACTTTTTGTTATAATCATCCTGTGCTCGTGTCCTGCTCGCTCGTTTTAAAGGATGTTCCTGGTACACGCCGTTCTTGTGCTGATTTTGCCATCTTTACTCGTCATTTTGCTTTTATTCTCGTTATATTTACTGGCCGCTATGATCTTCCTTTGCTCTTCGCTTGCTCGTTCGTCTTAAGGGATGCTTCCCATGCCATTCTGGATACCCCACTTACAAATCTATATTAAATTTAAGTCTCATATTTCTCCCAGTGCATGCGTAAGGGTGTGTAAGTGAAATGAAATGGAACGAATCGGTTGCAACAAAGTGAGGGTGCTGCATGGGGCTTACCGACTGCCAGATAAAGTTAAAAGGGGCGCCAACGCAATTTGCTCGGGGTCAGTTCTCCTGCAATTTCGTTGATAACTTATGTCATTCAACAAATGAAGTTGACATGCCAAAACCCGGGAGGACCCGAACCGCCCCTCCACCCTCTTGCATTTAATTTTCGAATTTAACTTTCGTCCTGTCAAATGCCCCACTTACATATGAAACACTAGCATCAGCACGAAGAAAGACAGGCAGTTCGTAGTTCACAGTTTGCATTTCGGCCACGAGCACGGGCACTCGGCACCTGGGCAAAACCTTAAACACGACGGAACGACCGCCTCTCAATTACCTAATTGAAAGCCAAGCCAACGAGATGGGCACAAAGTCAAAGCCTGATTCTCGTCCTGACTCTGATTCGGGATCTCCTACTCAGTTGGATGCCTCTCAAGGCTGTGCGCTGCATATGATTATAAGTTCCAGAATTCTGCCATTTCAATTTGGTCTTTGACATTCCCACGCTGTGTCGAATGCAAATTGAAAAATCATCGAATGGCCCTGGTCGACAACAACAACATCAGGAGGACGACGACGACGACGACGACGAGCTGGCATTTGGCTGCCGGAAGCGTTTTGCTGCCGCCCCCAAACTAATATTGAGAGGAGGCAGGCTGCGCTGAAAACTAAGAGGGGGACTGGGGGAAATGGTAGGAAAAATGGTAGAGGGAGGCATCCAGCTTGGTCTCTATTTTGGCACGCAGGAACGTACACGGTTTTGGCAGTGCTCCTGCTCCTGCTCCTGCTCCTACTCCAGGTCCTGTTGTTGTTAGAGGAGGCGCTGCCAAAAGTCGCTTGTTAAACAGCGGAAACGGAAACGCCAACAGTCGCACAAAGGGAGCCCAGGCTTTGGCAACATGGAGAGCCCAAGCGCCGCCCTCAGGCATCTAGAGCCTGAGTCCTCGCATCGTATCGCATTGGGCGAGTGGCAACGTTTTGAAGAGTGTAAATCAAACTAATTGAATGTTTTTCGCCGAGCGCACAGCCGGTGCCAAGGATATGGCTGCGACACGCCCCGTTTAACCGGCAAAGTATTCGAAGTCCAACAAAGAAGGCCGATGATGATAAGAAATTCAATTTCATTCGGTGCACACGCTTCTGGCTGAGTTGCGCCCGTTTCTTTTGACGATTTGCAAATAACACGCATACGCCATGTTGCCAGCTACTCAAAAAAAGATCTCTTCAACTGTAAAGAAACTATTCATTAACCAGCAAAAGCTGGATATTTACAAACAAAATCAAAGGTCCTTTGACTAACAGTTGTGTTAGATCTGTGTCTCATTAACACCTCTTATTCAATGAAAAGTCAAACAGGAATCAAGCATTCAAGAGTGATTGATTAAAGTCATTCGTCCTTCTCAATAAAGACACCAATTTCTAAAAGCAGACGGAAAATCCTAGGGTCATTAAGAGAAGCCATGTTTTAATTCAAAACAAAAACAAAATCAATTTCCTGCAGCAATCAAAAGTCAGAATATCACACCAATCCGTAAAAGAGCCCGGGGTCAGAGCTTCCCTCTGCTAATTTCCACTATTCATTAACCCCGTTAAGCAGCAATTCTAGGAGCCATCTCGAGTGCCATGAACCCTTTAAGCACTAGATTTCCAAGGGTGCAACTAAGCTGCCGGATTACTTACTCCCCCGCCGTTTCTCACCTGGCGCCGGTGCATTTGTCTCTGTGGCTGCAAATTGCCGTTAATTTAATGAGCATTTCGGCCATAAAATCACTTGGCACGGCTCAATTGCCACGACGCCTGGCAGCTGGCACAATTTATTTGACTGTTAATTAGAAATTTAAATTATGCGCTTAGCCCTTGCCCTCGAAGAGCCACCACCACACTTCCGCGTCCTTCGCAGTTCGCAGTTCGCTGTTCTCCGTTCGATTGGCGTTGCACAAAATTAATTGCAGGGAACGGCGGCAGGCTGGCAGCTCCTTGGAGCATCGTTTGCGCCCTAGCAAATTCGAAATAATTTATAATTTGGCACAATTACGCCCTGCCGCAGGCTGGCTGAAACTCCTTTGCCACAGGCCGAGGGCCATGAACTGGCCTGATCTGCTTCGGGGTATTGGGTTTGGAAACTTGCAGGAGCTGGGGTTATATGGGTCATTTGCCATGCAATTGCATTTTATTGATTTTCAGTCTCTCCGGCTGGCTGACTTGCTGGCTGGCTGGTTGGCTGGATGACCGGCTGGCGGAGATGTAATAAACTTTCACTTGTTTTGTCGCCATCGACGTTGCCATCGCCTCGAAATGAGGAAGCGGATATCAGCGGGCGCCGCGGGCAGCTGTGGACGGACAGTGGTAAACACATTGCTCATAGCCAAAACATTTGGCACAATGCCGCCGAAAGACGAGCAGGAGTCACTGTCAGAAAAATAGTAACTTACTTTAGTTATAATTTAAAAAAAAATATTAAATTTGCAGGACTTAAACAGGTAAAATTAAAGACGTTTTAAGCTTCACCTTTGAATATTATTTTAGGCATGAAAAAAAAATATATAAACTCTTTCAAGTCCTTGTAGGAACTATCCTAAAATTAAACCATAAAATTAAGTACACAATATTCAAAATTAAAGTCTTTCTCTAAAGACCCAAGCCCCATCAACTTTGGCTAGCGGGAATGACCATCACCATCCGAATTGCAGGATTAAACCAGGATAAAGCTCACTTTTTTGCCTGTGTAGGAGAAGCAGGAGCTTTAGCTGGGATTGTCAAGTGGTTTTTGGCTCGAGCCCGAGATTTGGCTCCGCTTTTGTGATTTCTTTTCTGCAGGTCCATTGTTTGCCCAAAAATTGGGTCAATAGCCTTTCGGGGGAGGTGTCCTGTGGCTGCTCCGGCTGATGCTGCTGGTGCTGGCCCTGCTGCTGCTGCTCCTGCTGGTGCTGCTGCTGATGATGATGATAATGACGGGGATGATGGCCATGGCTAGCACCGTGATGAGCCCGGCCAGACTTGCAGCTATTGTTTCAACTTCTGTGCATGTAATTTCCTTCATCGCCCGAGTGCTGTTGGTGCTTCACTCTTGCTGCTGCTGCTGCTGCTGCTGCCACACTGATTACTGCTGCTTGTTAGTGCGTTTGACTGTGCGGTTTTTATGCTCGTTTACATGCATGTATTTACGTGCTTGCGTGTGTGTGTGCCAAGTCCTGCCCCAATCTCAATTCCGATCCCAACCCGAACGAACACCAACCAGCTAAGCCAGATGCCACACCCCCCCTCAGCACTTTTGGCAAAATACACATTTTAGCTTAATTTGCAACTTGTTAGCTGGCAGCAAAACAGTCTCCCTCGGTCTCGCCAAAAACTCATGTGTAAACAAATCAAACTTGAAACTAAAGCTTGGCCCAAAACATTTCGCAATAATGAGCAATGCTTGGGGCCCGGAGAAAACTTGGTCTTGGCCAGGGCCATGGCAACAAGTGGAGCCCGGGACGCTAAGCCAACTTTGTTAAATCAGCTTTAAGCTGCAGCTATTTGCTGGCATCCCCCGCAATCTCAAGCCGTTCCCAGCCAGTGTTTGCCGAGATCCTTTTCGGTTTCGTTTCGGTGATACAAGGAACTCCCTTTCCAGGGACTTGGCCGACGAGCGTTGTTTAAAATGCGTAACCATATCCCGTCCATGAATTTATGCAGTCAACTGTATAAAAGGCGTAAAAATGTCCAAAGACCATCACGGCCAGCGTGGGTGCCTTGGCTTCCTTGGTTGCTTTGGTTCCTTTGGTTGCTTTGGTTGCTCGACGTGGCATTTGTTTTGGTTGGAGAAGGCCCCCAAGTCGCCCCAAGGATTTCTCTTCAGTCGCATCCAACCGACGGCCTCTTCATTTATTTCACGCTCCATTGCATTGCGATATGTGTCAGGGAGCTGGGGCAATCAGGAACACCGAGAGATATCTCTTTTATATATAGATTCTCAACCTGTTTGGGAAGTAGCTGGAATCAAATTAAAGTAGTATTTCAATAGAGAAAAGGGTAGTGTTAAATTCTTTGTATTTTAAAGAACGTATATATAAAATTATTAATTATATAAAAACTACATTAAACTTTAAGTATTACTTGGTACACATTTCTCTTGGTGCAGCCTAAACCACCAATTGGGTGGCATGGGAAACCACATAAGAAGCCAGCTCCGGATCCATCTGGGGCTTGTTTGGCCTGTGTGCACTGCTCTCGTTGTTTTTATTCAATTACCAATTCGAATTCTGTCATTGCCCCACTCCACTCCACTCCACCTCAAGTCGACTCCACTTCATCGCAAGCAGCTGCAGCAGTTTGTCTTGCCAATTGGCCGGAGCCATCAACAAACCGAACTGAACAGAACCCCAGCCGGAGCAGGAGCATTATTGTAATTCAGACCGCTCCCAGACCGCTGCCACTCGATCTCGATTTTAAATTGTTTGGAAGCAATAAAAAGTTTATCAAGTGTAAAGCGAAAAAACAGCGCAGCAAGGCGATGCCGAAGCCGAAGCCCTTGACTTTCGGCACTCAGTGTTAATTGTTTCGGGTCGGAGGGCCGGGCTTTAAGTTGGCCCAAACAGAAAACATCTCGGAAACGGTGCCACATTTCAAAGAGCTGGCAAGTTAAGCTGCCGGGGCTTCATTCCAAGGCAAAAGTAATGCCAAACAATGGCCAAAACACACAACTAACACGCACACAACACACACTCAGAGAGCGAGAGAGAGAAAGCCGCCCAACAAATAAATCAATTGGCTTTGCCTAAAACGTTTGAAATTGATTTCAAGTTCTTCGGCCCATTGTTTTTATATGCAACAAAGGGACAATTTTTCATTTTCAACGACAACAATAAAAGCAACACAAGGTCCCATTCACATACATGCATACACACACAGGCTGACACATACAAGGTCCTGTAAGGGACGACACACACACATGGTGGTGCGGTCAATCCCTGGGCATGTAAATTGGCCGCATTGTTTATGAGCTCTGCTCGGCCCTGCTCGCCCTCCCTGTAACAGCTTCAGCTGCGGATCCAGCCACAGACACAGCTCCTCTGTCCAGGGACTATTGATTGTCAATTCAGTTTAAGCGCCAGCCATAAATCCAGCAAATGAGCAGAGGTCCAGCCGAAGCGTTCGCCATTCCTCTTAATTTGCTGAAATGCACAAAAACAATTTTCAAATAGCACAAAGACGCCCACAACATGAGAAATTCGATTGCTTCGGACGATATTGAATACTTATATAGCTGGATTTATCCAAATTTCATATAGCTTTTGTTGAAACAATCAGAGGATCACCCATTGCCGCGTCAAAGGCTATCCGATTGCACTTCAGATGTTTGTGTTTACGACGCCTGTTTGGTCATTAGAACTGACACGTTGTCAACAAAGCCACATACGGCTCGACGACTGACAGCCGTCCACTGTTTATGTTTGCCATTTACCATTTACCAGGCAAAACATTTTGATTACGCATACGCCGTGTGGATCGAAGCGAAGCTTGTTGCTTTGACAGGCGCCTCGAATTCCATTGGCCCATAAATAAAAGTCAGCTGCTGGACATAGTGCCACCAACAGTTGTCGATTGGAGATGCATTCGCCGCTTGTTTGTGTTACGGCGCTTTGCTTTTTCCGGCTTTGTGTGGCGCTCGGAGGAGGGTCCCTCTGCCCGGATTGCCGGGTGCATGTTGTATATCCTGGCGGGGCAAAGAATGGCCAGCAGCTGTATGGGAACCAGCGAATTGTACGCATCATCAACGATTACAGGCGAGTCAATGGGGAGCTGCAGGAATTGGATTTTAGCTTTATAGCAAAGGTAAGGGTCTCGGGTTCCATTCGATGCAGTGCAGCTCTGGTCGCTCCGCATGTGGTGATCAGCTCTAGTGCTTGTTGCCAGAACACATCCGTCCACCATTTGCAAATCCTATTCAGCGGCGGCCGAACTTTGGCCGTGGACCTAATGGAGAATCCAAAGTTCTGCCCCGAACTATGCCTGCTTCACTTGAAGTCCCGATCGGAAACTCAGCCGGTTACTATAAGCCACAGGAGTCCGAAATTGGGCCACAATGCCTCAATGGTAATGGCCAGCCCGGATTTGAGTTTCTATGGCCGGCGTACCACTCAAATCATTGAAAACCGCGCCTGCAAGATTACTTTCCAGAAAGAGGAATACGCTTACATTACCCCCAGCATGCTGTGTGCCAAAAACTCCATGAAGGCGGATAGGTGTGCCTACAATCCAGGAGATGGCTTGCTGATGGATCACCAGTTGTGTGGAATAAATGCCTATGGTTCTCGCTGTCGTCCGAATTCACTGAATGGCGATCTGTACATAGACCTGACAAAACTGCAGCCATTGATCGGGAATTTGATACATTATTTCAACGGTTAAAGCATGGCAAATCTGATCAGTAACAGACTTGTCCAGCGATTGTAACAAGCTCAGTTTTCGCTTATTATGCAGCCAAGGTGCTTGCTGCTCCCACTAGTCCTTGTCGTAACCCGTGGAAACTCCCAGTTATGGGACACTGGACTCTCGATCCCTCAACTAAATGCGGGAGAAATGCCACCCAATGGGAAACCATATCAAATTGTCCGTGTCATCGAGTATGTGGTGCCCTATCCCTATGAAATCTCACCTAGACTGTCACCCAGGGCACCTCAGGTGAGCAACAGCCAGCCGGACAGCATGGAGATCATACCCGCTCGAGTTGAGAGCCTTCTGACCATGAAGCCACCAATTAGGAGTACGACAGCCAAACCGAAGGCAGCCAAGCACTTCCTGCTAAAGGTGATCCATGGCCGGGAGGTCATTTGCAGTGGGGTCCTGATCTCCACCCGCTTAGTGCTGACCTCCGCCCACTGCTTTGGACCCTCGCCTACGAAAAAGTCAGCTCTGGTTCAGGAGTACAAGCTGCAGGCCAGCAAGACTCGTATTTATGAAGTATCTGACATCATTCTCGGCACAAGGCTTGACAAAACCGAAGACATGGCTTTAATGGTGCTAAAGTTGCCGCTAAAAGATGACTTGATTCAGCCGATCGAGCTTTGCGAAGCACCGATTCAGCCAAAGGACAATGTCACCATATACATGTCCAAGCGGAATCTGCACTTCCTGCGAACCAAGGTCATCGCCAATAGTAACTGCAAGCGAAGCTATGCCAGTGATGAGTTGGCCTTCATCACCCAGAACATGATATGTGTTCAGAATTTAAACCGGCAAGCTGACTGTCAGACAATTAAAGGGGATCTTCTCCTGTACCAGGATCGGCTCTGTGGCATTGACATTTACGGTCAGCACTGTAAGAAAGGAGCACTCAATGGAGAGCTTTATGCGGATGTCTTCAAGGCCAGGGAGCAACTGCAGCGTATAATCAAGCGATTTAAGGATGTCCACTGATGTAAATAATTGTTAAATAAAATGTAAAGGAAAGTAAAACATCAAACATATTTCTGGTTATTATTGGATAAAGATTTGTCAATATTAAAAGCAAAATAAAGTCTACAAATCTAACATTTACCATAATTATTTTCCTCAACTTTCTAGAAATGCAATATTAAATTGAAATGAAACTGAAAAAAATAATATTAAATGCTCACTTCAATAAAAGGCAGAAGTTGTCAAATAAATTTATTGTCGCTGTTTCCTGTTCGGGGGCTGCTGCCCAAATCAAATCAATCTCACTAAACAAACATGGAAAATAAAGGGGGACAAGCTCGGAGAGAGAGACCAACAAAAAATTGGTAAATGGAAAGACGCCTCCTGCGGTTGGTGGTCGTTGGGAAAATTGAAAGTCGCCGTCGCCGCCACCGCCGCCAAACAAAATCAGAGAAACAAAAGAAACACAAAAACCTCAGTGTTTTTTTAACATTTTATTTTCTTTCAATTTGCGGCTTAAAAAAGTTAACTGTTCCCATCAAAATGTCCTGAACTGCAATGACTATGATGTATGTAAATTTCAGCGAAAAAACAAATGACAAAAAAAAAGGGTAAACAACAACAACAACGAAAAAAAAAAAAGCGAAAGCAGACAGAAGCGATGCCAAACCGCCTAAAAACATCATGACAGCAAAAAGGTGTTACACTTGGCTTGAAATTTACACCACAGCTGGGGGGGGGGAGACTGGGGGGAAGGGGAATCCCACCGCGCTGCAACCGGCGGCCATGGATCCGTCGCTGGCTTTCGGCTTTGGCTTTGCGCTAAAATATGCAATTTTGTCATGAAATATGCACATGTCCACCGCGCGGCAAGGACGATGCAGCAGCAGCTCCCGGGTCCTGCGACCACCACCTAGCCCCACTATCAGCGAGAGCAACAAAATAAATTTAAAAAGCAACGTACATAAATAAATTAAACATTTAAAAAACCCAACGGGAGTAATGAAAGAAATAAAAGGCTTAAACTGAACGAATCCGGGAATGCTCTCCATGAGATTTATCATTAAAATAAAAATAGAAAAGGGTGGATATTATAGTATTTAAGACCTGCAAATGTATTAAATTTAAATATAGCAATATATGGTAGAATTGTATTTATGAAAAGTAGCTGTATTTATTATACCAATGTCAGCGTATTCAGAAAATCCAGCTCGACTTTGCCGCAACCACGCCCACTGTTCGACATTAAAATGCAGCGAAGCCTGTCGAAAATGTTGCTGGCAAACATCAACGCGAACAACTAAATTTATGTACATAGAAATTAATATTAGGTAAAAAAGCAGCAGCATGTTTTTGTCCACACATACATATGTACGTACATATACAGCGATGCAGTATGAAAATTCAGGGGGATTCACACACTCCGACACTGGATAATAATGAATTGAGCGAGAATCGCAATACAAAAACTTCGACACTTGTGCGCGATAATAAAAACAATAAAACAAATATATTCCATTTGACTAAAAAATTGTTTCCCCAGGGAAGGCGGCCGGGCCTCACTGCTCTCGGAGAATGCGCACCCCAAACCCAAACCCAAACTCAACTTCAATTTCACTTCAGCCCCTCGACGGCGACCCGCTGACCTACCGCAAATATTTATTGTTTGACAATTTTTATTGCCTACTCTCAGGCATCGGAAACGCGGGTATAAAAAGGAAGGGAAAACTTTTCAGAAATAAAAAAAAATTCAAAAGGCGTTAAAATGATTTCGAGAAACTTTCGCCTTACGTGACTTTGGCCCGCTTTGGCGACCACTCGGGCGTCCGGGCATCCGGACGGGACCGGACCGGTCCGGGCCTACATATTGTTCAATTTCCGACCGTGCTGACTGAATCAAATAGGTGGCATAAACAGCAGCAGCCGCCACCGTCCCTGTGATGGGTTTAAAATAAAAGTTTTCCACTTAAGGTTTATGAAAAGTTTAAGCTCGCCACCGCCTCCGCTCAAGGGGGCTCCCCCTTTTCGCACACATTCACACCTACCCACGACCACGACTACACCGCCAAATGCGGAAGCGGAAACTACGGTCGAGAAGTGATGAATACCCACTCCGGTCCGGTTTGGGTCGCAGGTCTCCCTTTGAGCCAAAGCACCCTCCAGTGGGATGATGCCGGCAATGGCCATAATATCCTCCAACCGGCACCAAGATTTCTCGCAATAAGGAAACGGTGCCCCGTTTCCCTCCTGACCATAACCACTTAGGACTCGCCAAGTTTTTCCCCGTGACAGTGGTCGCGGCTTAGTCCAGGGCCAACTCCCTGAATGCAAATAATAATGTAATTGCCAGCAATTTTCCTCAAGTCTGTTTACCTTTCGCTTCGGCGTTGTTAAACTTTTATGAGATTTGGACTGAATTTTAAAGCTTTTACACCTGGCCGGTCGGCCCATTGGCAAATGACAAACGAGCAAACGAATTGAACCCGATTCTGAGGGGGCCGATTCTGAGGGCCAATTTAAAATCCCACGGCTAATTGCATGCCGGCCATGAAGGCGTGTACCCCGTGCCCGTGCGCCCCCACTAATTGAGTGCAAGTCAAGCAAATCGACTAATTAGCCGCGGAGCAGCGGCCATCTACGAGTAAGCGGACTAACACAGGATGGACAGGGCACTGAAAGGGGACTTAGGACTCGGTGGCGTTGAAAAGGATATGCAATTTGCACGGACAGGACACTTGATCTGAGTCAGCGCGTGGTATTGACAACCTGCCCACAGTATTCCGGCTTAATGCCCTATTAATTGGCTGCCTAATCGGCGGGGAAATGGAACTTCCTTATAATTCCGTGGTAAAGTGAACTGAAAATCGCATTTTAAGCTGCACTCTAGAAAAAATTTGTAAAAATTGTATAATAAATTGTTTAGAAAAGGTAATCAATAAGAAGTATTGTTTACAGATGATTGAATTGAATTTAACATTAACGAAGTACCTTTGCTTTTTATTAAACACGGATAAAATCCTTATAACAGAACTTTCCCTTTTAAATCCTTTTCCTTAAATTAAAGATTACAATTTTCTCAGTGTACGCATATGACCTGGCATATATGTAAATTACTGTGCATATTTTTCCAACTCCACTTACCCTCTAAGTGCTAGGCTGGAGTAAATTTCGGGAATGTTTTCAAATGTCGCCGGCAGAACCACGTGCCGTAAGGCGGCTGGCACCCACGTGCCACCAGGACCAACCACGTCGTCCGTTGACTTTTCATAGATTTAGGAGTACATTTTTCTTGGAGCCACACTTCCACTTTACACACCACCGCTTAGGTTGCCCCGGGCTTCTACGTGCCACGTCCCACTGTCACTGTCTCCTTGGTACGCCGCCACATGAGTCCAGAGTCCAGGGGCAAGTTGCGGCTGCTGCCGCGTACATATTTATTTGAGCTGCGCATAATGAGTGTTATTTATATTTAAGCAGCTGCAAAGCAGACACCAATCGTAAATAAAATGATTTAATTTATTAGCTAAATGATAATTTTCACAGCGCCACGTTAGGCTACGCTATGGTAATTGCACAAAGGATGGAATCCATATTTTTGGGGACAACACAAAAGTCGAATTCGTTTAACCCCCTAGGCAATCAATCAAATTAACCCAATGCCCAGGGCCAAATAGCAAAGCCCTTGAATAGATTTGTTGGCCTTTGGGCAAGGTCGTGGCTTTTGCCACAGTTAGAAAAGAGATGTCCAAATTGAATTAGCCAGCGGTGGAGCCAAAATATAATTGAGCAAAGTGAAAAACTAATTGAGTATAAGCAACCTTGGTAAGGGAACCTGAGGCGCTTGACTTAAATAAATTCTACCAACAATTGCATTCAAAATAATAAGACCAAAAAGGCTTAAATACAATGTAAATCTTAATTAAATACAATGCCTTACTAACTACAAAAATTTATATATTAAGCTACTAGAAATGATAAAAATTATATTGATTGAAACTACAACAGTAAGTGCCAATTGTGGACACCACCTGTGACCTCCTAGCAGCCAGCTTGAGTGTCCTTTTCTTATTCAAATTAGTTCTGCAGCTCTCTGTTCCATTAGGACTTAGCCACCTCCGCTTTTTGCCCTGAAAGCTTATTATGATAATTGGAAATTATATGTAAAAATGATGGCTTAGCGGCCAAGGGACAAGGGCCTCGAGACAATCTTCCCGAAGCAAACTAGCATTTATGCCGCATTAATCAGATTATTAGTGGCGCAGAAAAAGGAACGATATAACGCAGGGAGGCAAGCTGGAGCCAGGAGGCAGGAGGAAGGAACCAATCGTAATTGAATACTAATGCAATCAATTAAAGCTAAACTCCGGGCACACGTGCAAGGAGCGCGACGAGACCGAGAAGAGATACTTTCATCGTCTGTTCAGGCATAGTCATAGTTGGAAATGCGAACGGAATTGCATGTCTCGAGACATCGAGATGGGCTCTAAGGACCTGTGCGTCGTCGATGCTGATGAGTTCAATCAAGTTGTAAACATGATTTCACATTAATGCGGCGCCAGGGCTGGCATTCTCAGTAACTCAATACACAATCAACAGCGTTTTAGAGTTCATTTGTGTGGGGGCTGGGAACGCTATAAAAAGGGAAATCAAATCATAAAAAATAATATGCCGCTTTGTAGCAGTCAGGGCGCAACAGGATTTCCTTCACTCGTGTATGTGTGTGAGTGTATTGCTGAAAGACAGTTAAGAAGAAAAAAAATAATGCTATCCTTGAGGGAGACGACTATGAGTTACCTGTTACTCTCAGGAGTGTTATTATTAATCTGTCTCATTTTCCATTCAAAGCTTAATAAAAATTTAAATTCGAAGAAATGACATTTAGATATTTCAAAAACCGTCTACTGAGATCCTAAAGATTAAAGCAAAAGTTAACCTCTTTAAAAATGCTTATAAAGTACCACTTCATTTAAAGTTTTCGTGAAAATATTATACCCTCAAAGTCTACGAGTGCCGGGTAATAAAAGAATCAACATCGAGAAACCCTTACCTTTGACGTAGTCTGGGATGCACCCCACCTTTCCTTCCTTCGTCCTCCGTTCAACTCCGTCCAAATTGATGCAATTTATGAAAACTTTTGTGCGCTCAATTGCAAATACAAGTGTACAAGTGTACAATCTCTGTCATTTTTATGCACTTCCCCTAGTTATGCCAAAGCAATTTCTCTCTTTTGGCAAGTTTGCTTTCGTTTTCGCCCGAGTTCCTATCTTGATTTTCTTGCCATTTTCTACTTCATTTTTTATTTTTGTACTCCTGAGTTGGCCCTGGCGTTTTTCCCCTTTTTTGCCATCCCGTGCATTGTGCGGCAAATTAAGCGCATTGCAAGTGATTTGATTTGCTTTCATATAGAAAATACTTCAGATTTCATTTGCCATCGCAGCAATCACTTTAAAGTTGCCAGAAGAGCTGCGCTCTGTGAGCTGTAAGCTGCGAATGCGAACGAAAAGTAATTCCCAGCTAATGACTGTCATTTGTATCTGAAAATGAAATGTGCGCCACTCCTGACGACGTTTATTTATTTTTATGGCAAAGGCCCTCCAACCAAGACGGCTGCCGGGGCACAGCGCGTGTCCGTAATTACCGCCAAACATTCAAAAGTTCCGCCAACGAATTATGGCATTTAATAAGTATAAGTGAGAGTGCAGCATGCCGGAGGAACCAGTGTCCCAAAAGTATGGGTTAAACCAGTAGGAAGTTGCCACTTTTAACTGCACCAAGAACCATAATTCACAGGGAATTATTTCCACCAATTGCCATTACTAAAAATGAAATAATCTTTCGAGTAATTTAAGTTGCAATGCCAAACAAATTACTCATGCATCATTAGAGAATTAAACTGATTAATTTGTAATATCAAGATTAATCATAAATGAGTGTTAAGCTGATTAATTTATATTAACTATATTAATAATTCAATGCGAGTAAACAAATAGTATTCATGTAAATTATTATAAAAATTTTAATTATATAGAAATTATTTTATTTGCCTTTAACTTAGATTTTAAAGTTTTTTCCTCAAAATATATTTGTTGTAATTATTAACCGATTTATTATCGAAATTAATTTGTATACATATTTTTTGCAATCATAAAGAATGTATTGGTATTTCGACCTTTACACTTTTAATTTGGAGTCATCAATTTCGATTTTAAAATTACTTTAACTATTATTCTTAGAAAAGAATTATTTCGGAGAGTTAATAAATTACCAAAGTAATCGATGTCTCTGTTTGATTATCTCACCAACTCCTTAAGGCAATAAAGTCACATATTTAAGGGCTGTTTAAAAGTGGATATATAATTCAGAGGTTACTGACCTTTACTGATTTCTGGCAAAATTCCTGCCACCCTTAATCTCTGCAGAACATGTACGTCCAAACAATAGAAGCGACCAAACAGCTACAAAAATCATACTTAACGGCAGTAAACCTTGTCCTTTCAATAGAAATCCTTTTACAAAAAGTTTAACATTCCGTATTTGAAGCTGAAAATGAGCAGTAACATTTAGTAAAACAGAGACCCAACATTTCTGTACTGCACACTAACAGAAAAACCACCCCTCAATTTCCCCCTCCTTTTCGAACTTTGCCCCGCTGGCAGGGGTTTAACAGAATGCTAACCTGACTCTGACATCGCGCTGTTAATGTAAGTTAGTCGATTTTAACAGAAAAACTGTAACAGCACTGTAAACTGGTGATTCATACAGAAAAATTGTTAACCGTAAATTAAACGAATTAAGATTATTATGCCCTTAAAGGTAGCATTAGGGTTATTTCATCAAACTCTTTAAAAATCATATATTTTTTATCATTATCCAAAGCAAAGTTTATTTAACCATTTTCGTTTTAACAAAATTTATGCCATTTTTCAAAATTGTTAAGATAAATGGATATGTATTAAATACATACATACATAAATAATATAATTAAATATTAAAGAAAATTAATGTATATACCTATTTTATATTCAGATTTATTAACTTAATAAAAACTTTAACATGAAGTATTGAAATTAAACAAGTGGATTTGATTTTACCCAAAAATAAAAATATCGATACCTACAATACAAACAGTTTAATTCTTCATGTAAACCCAATAGAAACCAACTCCTTTAACCTTTTCAGACTGAAATAAATAAATTTATATTTCTGATCGATTTCAAATTCGGCCCCATCATCAAATTTCAGTTTGCAAGATATAAAAAATTTTGGCTTAAACTATCCCTGATTCATCCTAATTATATAGAAATCATACAAACATTAAAAAACACAGAAATTTAAAGAATGTTTTTCATAAAATTGATATGGCAGTTATTCATGTAATTAAAAAATCAAAAAATTTTTTTCCCTAGAAAAATATGAAATCATAAATAAATTTTTTCAACCCAAATAAATAGATATTTACCATTTCGTCCAGTGTGCTTTGGGATGTTCGTTTGGCAAATTGAAGTTTCGCTTTTAGCTGCCGGCTGATGAGATGTGTGGATGAGGGGGCGTGAGCCAGGCCAGTGGCTTTTAACCCCTTTTAAAATAGTTTTAATTGAATTTATTGATATTTTAGAAGAGGGCCAAGATAGAGCCACCCCCGCACACCGCACACAAGTCAAATGCAAACCCAAACGAAATCCAACGGGGACTCTTGAAGCTCCTTCTCTCAAATCCTTGGGTGCTGCCAAACACAAAAAACAAAAAATAAATAGACCAAGTTAGTTAACTTTTCATCGGGCTAATAAAGCGTGCGTCTTTTTGGCAACAAAATGGCGGCTATGAAGACAACGACACCAAATCAATGCTCACAGGGTCTGGGGACTGGGACTAATGAATAGAAATGTCGTCCTTCAAAACTTTTCGGTTGCCATGGAAGACGCGTCCCTTCCTCTTCTCCCTCCCCCTCTTGTGTGTGGGTTAATGAAAATCCGATTCTAGTTCCATGCCCCCATATTCACACATCTTATGCTTTCAACTTGACTTTGAGTTTTTGGCTTTTTGAGGGCTCAAGGAAGCGTGGCAGAAGATTTGCGGTGGGTCCTTGCGGAGTGCAGAACTTAAATGCGTGGCATATGAATCGTTAATTGTGTGGGCGTGCCAGCGGGCGGAAAAGGATGCGGGCTGGAAGAGGAAGATGTGCGGTAAGAGGGTTGAATAGAGAGAAGTTGGCGTTAAGAATAAGTGTGCTTTGTAAGTCATAAAAGATTTTAAGGTATTGAAAGAGCTGAATTAGCAATTCAGAGTCATCTATTAAGGGTTACTGGGAGTGCATAACGAATTAACTTGTTTTACTTTAATTATTACCAGTTAGATCAATTTTTAAATGATTGCTCAGTATATCTTTGGTATAAATAATATAAGTTGGAAGTAATATTTAAGATTTAAATGTGTTTAATAAATCCTGTTTATTTAAGAAGTCTACATTTAGAATTATAATTACACTTCAATTGAAATATTTCGAAGGTAGAATAACTTTACATTATTGTCCCAAACATAATCTACTCAGAATTATTAAGGTTCTTGAAGTTTTCCTAAAACTCAAAGATTTTATTTAATAATAATTTTATTATAATTTCGAAAAGACTCATCATGAATGAATGCTTTAATATTAAGTCATCCAACAATATTATCGCGATTCATAAAATTTGACATTAGCATATTGCATTTCCATTGCGTTAATGTGACAAAATGACAAATGAAGTTGGTGTCGCTCCGCCACTCTTTCAGCTCGAGTCCTCCAATCCTCCAGTCGCATTCCCAGTCGAAAGCCGTCTGTCTCCTTGCCTGGAATTTCAGTTGCTCGAACAGCATTTTATGCGTTTCGCGGCGAGCTGCACTTGAATTTGCATTTGCATTTTTTTATTTTATTTTTTTATTTTCTTGCAGCATGGCAAAAAGCAAAACACTTTGACAAGCGTTTACAAACTCGCCAGGCAGCGCCAGCAACAAGCCAAGTAGCGCTGCAACTTTGAAATTGATAAATTGATTTATGCAAACAAAACAACGAGAAAGAATCGCGCAGGATGGAAAAACTTGGTTGACTTTCATCCGCTATATATAGAAAAATATTTATATATGTGTGTATATATGGAGACCCCATTGGAGCCGCGTGAATATGAAAAATTATGATGAGGGGGCACAAAGCAAAAAATGTATTTGTATGAGCACAGATACCGAGCCACCGGCTCAGACAGGGCCAGTGCCAAAGAACATACAAAATCAATTAATAAACAATATGAATCGGAATTGCAATTGTTTGCATGTCCACAGCAGACCTGCCCTCTCAACGACTTTGGCATTATTCGACGTCGACGACGACGGCTTTCATGACTATTTTTGTTTCGCATTGAAATATGCTTCTGTGGAAACGTCACTTGTTTTTCCAGCCATTCTTTAAGTCGCCTCCAGACCCATTGTCCTGGGATTTGATGCCATTACGGTTGCTGTGGCTGCCGCTTCTGATTGACTCATGGCCCCGCACGTACCGAAAGCCAAACCAACACCGCCAAACCATATTGTCCTATCAATTTAAATTGTTCCTCAAAAACTTTATGCCAATTTTCACAGTTGTGGTCACAGTAGCATTGATTAAATTATTACTGTCCTGGTAAATATGTAAGTTATAATGTTAAATATCGTCTTGAAATGTTTGCCTATTTCTTTCTGATTGAAATATTACTTTTTTTTGGCTTATTTAAGATATTTAAATAAACTTTGTTTTGCTCAATAAATCATATAAAAAATATCGATTTAAAATCGGTATAATAAACATTTATTAGGTGATACACCACGGTCAAGGAGTAAACGATTGTCAAAAGTCATAAATATTTCAATTCTCCATTTAAATATAATATCATATTGGAACAAACTACAACTCTTTATTACATTCACAAAGGTTTCAACTAGTTTTTGAATTTTAGCTCCTAATAAAACCCAACAAAAAAAGCTTTTCGAATAGAACTTAATGCTTTTTTGGCTAAGTTAAGATCAATTTCAAATTCGTTCCTGATAAAAATTCAAATATTAAGCATAAACAAACTTAGACTTAGACTTAGACGAAGTTATCTTTCTTTCTTGCAAGTATAAGAACTACCAACAATATAAAATTAGTATTTAAGAAAACTTCTTCCTTAAGCATTAATAATCAAAGCTGAAATTATGGCTATTTATATTATATTGAGATAGCTCTCACTGAGTAAGCTTCGCCAATAGATAACCCACCAGAATCCCTTGTGGGTGTCCTTGCATATGCACTGCCATATTTAAGCCTTGATGTCAAATAACTCGATATGGTAAACACGTCACGTGCCCCCCTTATGTTATTGCCTTCGGCTGCCTCCGTCTGAGTCACTGCCTTTGATTTTGATTTTACAAAATGAGAGGCTGTGGACAAGATGTCGGCTTAATGGGCGGCGCTACGCCCCGTTGTCTGGTCCCCGCCCGAAAGCCTGGCATTATAAACTTAATTAAAATATCGGCAGGCAGTAATAAATGACGGCTCCCGAAAGCAGGCAATGTTTTCCTTTTAGAAAGGCAAGCGGCAAATATTTAAAGTGCCACCTCGCCACTCACACACTCGCACATGTTGTTCCGACTTTGGCAGATTCACGAATGCGCGTGTGTATTTATAGACACACCTGGCATACCCACACTTACCCACACTGGCACACAATGGCGCTACAATCACAGGTAACTGCTACATGTGTAAATATTTACAAAACGCGCCAAGCGTCGACAAACCGACGCCAGGCATCTTCACTTTTACCGCTAGCGAGGCAGCGAGCCAGCGAGCCAGCGACTCTTCATTGTTGTTGCTGAGCGCAACTCTTTCGCAGCGCCCAGGGGCGCTTCTTTGGCGCCAAGGGTTGCAGGGCCCACACAAAAATCTAGAAAGGATTCGCTGACCTATTATTTTTGAACATTTATTTAATTCTGTCACGAGTTTTTTATTAATAATAAGGAATCTAATTAATTTTGTTAAGTTTTATAATATCAGAAGCGTCTTATATTAAATGTGTAAAAAGCGCACTGGAGATAAAGCTGTTTTTAGTAATAAAATAATTTTCATTTTTCATTAAATATTTTTACGAATACCAAATAAAAAAGGACCCCTAACAGGGAAAATGTATTTTCTTAATTTGTATATGTATATTTTTTAAAGCCTCGATTTACTAGACACAATTTTGGATCTGCTCCTGTGTTTTTACTCTCCCGCGCAGCCAAACACAGGTTTATTTATGCCTTTCGATATTTATCGCTGTTGCTGTATTTGTTTTTGTTGCTGCCATTTCTGCTTCTCCCAATCCCCATCACGGATGGTACATGTATGTGTGTTCCTGTTTGTTTTATTCCCTTTTATTATTATTATGCTGTCATTTCTGTTGTCGCGACGTTGTCAGCGAACGTTGTGTGTGGTCCTTTGAATGGGTGTGTGTGTGTGTGTGTGTTGGACTCGAAACCCGAGTCGCCCTCACAACGTCCTTGTTTATCACTTTTTACCGGCTTTAGAAGGGTGTTAGTTGAACAAGACGATTTGTGTGTCATAATAATGTCTTGCCATTTGCTAGGCTCAGAAATCCATGACGTTTACTACTCCTAAATCGGTCATAACATCAGGCAGAAATCAAAGTGTGAATTTCAATTTGATTACCGATATATTTAATTCAATTTTGTAATCTGTTCTGTTGTAAATTTTTTCGTTAAGATGGGCCACATGGAGCGATATATCAATTTGTTTACGTAGATGTCTCTGTAATGTCGTCGTAAGTCCTTGAACTGAATGGCACTCCTTCGCTCTCGCCCTAGGAAAGTCCTACTATAAATTTAATTATCTTCTACTACTTTTAGAGCCCCGTGTATCGACTGTCAAACTTGCATAAACATTCTTATCAAAGTCTGATCTTAACTCGTCATCTCTATTAACAGCTCTGATCAGATTGAGGGTCTGATAGCGTTTCACGTCGCATGATAAATAATATTTTTAATAGCAATTGCGGGGCTATGGATGGTATATATAGGTCATACTCAACCACCTATTTCAATAACGTCTGGAAAATGAACCCGAAAGTTACCCTAGTGGCAGTTCTTGCCGCAGTAAGCCTAATCTGCGCAAAGGACACCACCTATGAACTCGTTTTTTCGGATGAGGACATGTTTAGCGCTTGCCCAGATCCTGCACCAGGCACACTTGATGTACATGGTTTTTTTGATTTATCGGAACTTTCCACAACCTTGGAAGCGGAAGGTATGACTATATCAGGAAATCTTACGTATGTGTGGGACATTCAACCGCAGGATCGTGTAAAGGTAACTAAATAGACGGCTTTATGTCGCTTCAATATATAACGAATTTCTGTACATTTTTCAGGCGGGTATTAAACTATTTTATTTTGATCGCGGCACCTGGACACCAACATTTTATAGCCTCACAACAAATGATTATTGCAAGGGATTTTACGATCCAAAGCTACCGTGGTACAAGTACTTTTATCAACATCTTACCAACTTCGAAGATGTCAAGGACAAATGTGTAACTCCTGGGGCAAGTACAAAAAAAACATGCATTTATAATGATATTATAAGTATTAAGAATTATTTCTGAATCTTTTACCGCAGACAAAACTTATGTTTGAAACTTACTTGTTGAGTGCGAGAATGAAAATGGCCAAGCTTCGTGAGGGATTTTATAAAGACCAGGTGACCTTCCAAGCTTTCGATCAAAACGGTACCGAGCGGCCCACGAGAATCTGTTGGGAGTTACTTGGACACTTACAAGAAGTTTCAAATGTGTAAATTTCCTTTTCATTCCTTGTAAAAAATTCTTTTGACATGAGGAAAGGCTAAGTTTGCCACAACAACACAAAAATGTCCAATATATCAAGCTATTAAACTTTTGAGTTCATGAATTTACTTTCATACAGTGAGTAAATTTTCTAAAACATCAAACACATAAAGTTTTTCATAAACATATATGTAAAACAAGCCCAAACAGTATACACGAAGATGTATAATTGTATCGTGACTAAACTAAATTGGACGATGAGATCTATCGCCTATAAATGACTGTGGGCATATTGCGGTACTCTAAGATTTAAATATATATAATTAACTCTTTATAATTCCTAATAATTTTTGTTATTAAAAATGAATAACTATTTATTAAAAATTAATACTATAGACGTTGCGTGCTACGGCATGGTATATATTGCTGAAAATTTTAACGATCGCATTGAGTTCCGCGTCTATAATGGATCTTAAAGTTATCCTAGTGGTAGTTCTTGCCACAATAAGCCTTATCTGTGCAAAGGACACCACCTATGAACTCGTTTTTTCAGATGAGGATATGTTTAGCGCTTGCCCAGATCCTGCACCAGGCACACTTGATATACATGGATTTGCAGATTTATCGGAACTTTCTACAACCTTAGAAGCGGAAGGTATGAGTATATCGGGAAATATTACATATGTGTGGGACATTCAACCGCAGGATCGTGTAAAGGTGACTAAATAGACGGCTTTAAGCCGCTTCAATCTATAACGAATTTCTGTACATTTTTCAGGCGAATGTTAAACTATTATATTTTGATCGCGGCACCTGGACACCAACATTTTATAGCGTCACAACAAATGATTATTGCAAAGGATTTTACGATCCAAAGCTACCGTGGCACAAGTACTGGTATCGACACATTACCAACTTAGAAGATGTCAAGGACAAATGTATAACTCCTGGGGTTGGTACAATAAAAACTTTCACATATTATGATTATAATTATTAAGAATTATTTCTAAACATTTTTCCGCAGACAAAACTTATGTTTGAATCTTACTTGCTGAGCGCTACCATGACCATGGCCAAACTCCGAGAGGGATTTTATAAAATCGAGTGCACTTACCAAGCTTTCGATGAAAACGGTACCGAGCGGCCTACGAGAATCTGTTGGGAGCAACTTGGACACTTACAAGAAGTTTCAAATATGTAAATTTCATTTTCTCTTGTCATGATGAAAGGCTAAATTTGTCACTCCAACCAAAAATATCCAATAAGAATATCAAGCTATTACAATTTTGAGTTCATGAATTTCTTTTTCATTTTTCTAAAAAATCAAACACATCAAGATATAAGATATACATGTACGATGAGCCCGAATACTATACACAAAGATGTACAATCGTATCGTGACTAAACTAAATTGGACGATAAGATCAATCGCCCATAAAAATATGCAATTAATTCTTCATAATTACTAATAATTATTGTGATTTAAAATAATAATTATTTGTTAAAATTATTATTATAGACGTTGCGTGCTACGGCATAGTATATATTGCTGAAAATTGTATCGATCGCATTGAGTTAAGCGACTGTAATGGATCCTAAAGTTACCCTAGTGGTAGTTCTTGCCACAATAAGCCTTATCTGTGCAAAGGACACCACCTATGAACTGGTTTTTTCAGATGAGGGTTTGTTTACCGCTTGCCCAGATCCTGCACCAGGCACACTTGATGTACATGGCTTGGCAGATTTATCGGAGTTCTCCACAACCTTGGAAGCGGATGGTTTGCTTATGTCTGGAAATATTACGCATATATGGGACATTCAACCGCAGGATCGTGTAAAGGTAACGAAGAGTTTTAAAGGTTCGGCTTTAACTCGTTTCAATCTATCACGAATTTATGTACATGTTTCAGTCGGTTATTAAACTACTATATTTTGATCGCGGCACCTGGACACCAACGTTTTATAGCGTCACATCAAATGATTTTTGCAAAGAATTTTACGATCCAAAGCTACCCTGGCACAAGTACTGGTTTCGACATCTTGCCAATTTAGAAGATGTCAAGGACAAATGTGTAAATCCCGGGGTAGGTACAATTAAAACATACATATATAATGATTATATATTTCTAAACCTTTTACCGCAGACAAAACTCATCTTTGAGACTTTCTTGCTGAGCGCTACCATGACCATGCCCATAGCCAAACTTCGAGAGGGATTGTATAAAATCCAGTTAACCTTCGAGGCTTTCGATGAAAACGGTACCGAGCGGCCTACGAGAATCTGTTCTGAGATACTTGGAAACTTACAAAAAGTTTCAAATGTGTAAATTTTATTTTCTTTTGGCATGGTGAAGGGCTTAATTTGCCACTCCAACCAAAAGTATCCAATAAAAACATCAAGCTATTAAAATTTTGAGTTCATGAATTTCTTTTTCATACAGTAAGTAATTTTTCTAAAAAATCAAACACATCAAGATATAAGATATATATGTACGATGGGCCCGAATACTATACACAAAGATGTATAATTGTATCGTGACTAAACTAAATTGGTCGATGAGATCAATCGCCCGTAAATGACTGTGGGCGCAAACCCTATTATTATTGCGATGCTCTGAGATGGAAATATATACAATTAATTCTTTATAATTACTTATAATTATTTTTATTTAAAATTAATAACTATTTATTTAAAATTATTATTATAGACGTTGCGTGCTACGGCATAGTATATATTGCTGAACATTTTATCGATCACATTGAGTTCTGCGTCTATAATGGATCTTAAAGTTATCCTAGTGGTAATTCTTGCCACAAAAAGCTTTATCTGTGC
The DNA here is from genome assembly GCA_008042585.1 of Drosophila punjabiensis. Lineage (NCBI taxonomy): Eukaryota > Metazoa > Arthropoda > Insecta > Diptera > Drosophilidae > Drosophila > Drosophila punjabiensis. Next base: position 149,435 of record VNJR01010095.1, read on the forward strand.
AAAGGACACCACATATGAACTAGTTTTTTCGGATGAGGATTTGTTTAGCGCTTGCCCAGATCCTGCACCAGGCACACTTGATGTACATGGCTTGGCAGATTTATCGGAACTTTCCACAACCTTAGAAGCGGAAGGTATGCGTATATCAGGAAATCTTACATATGTGTGGGACATACAACCGCAGGATCGTGTAAAGGTGACTAAATAAAAGGCTTTAAGCCGCTTCAATCTATAACGTATTTCTGTACATTTTTCAGGCGAATGTTAAACTATTATATTTTGATCGCGGCACCTGGACACCAACATTTTATAGCCTCACAACAAATGATTATTGCAAGGGATTTTACGATCCGAAGCTACCGTGGTACAAGTACTTTTATCAACATCTTACCAACTTCGAAGATGTCAAGGACAAATGTGTAACTCCTGGGGCAAGTACAAAAAAAACATGCATTTATAATGATATTATAAGTATTAAGAATTATTTCTGAATCTTTTACCGCAGACAAAACTTATGTTTGAAACTTACTTGTTGAGTGCGAGAATGAAAATGGCCAAACTTCGTGAGGGATTTTATAAAGTCCAGGTGACCTACCAAGTTTTCGATCAAAACGGTACCGAGAGGCCCACGAGAATCTGTTGGGAGTTACTTGGAAACTTACAAGAAGTTTCAAATGTGTAAATTTCATTATCGTTCTTTGTAAAAAAGTCTTTTAACAAGACGAAGGGCTAATTTGCCACTAAAACACAAAAATGTCCAATATATCAAGCTATTAAAATATTGAGTTCATGAAGTTATTTTTAATCAATTATATGTTAAACTAAAGCTCATACGGACTGTTGAAGAAGTCAAAGGGATTATTCTGAGCGCCTAGGTTTTTCGTTTTGAGCAACTTCACGTCTCCACCGAGCTCCGACCGTTAAAAGAGATACAGATATGTACGTTTCGTTAAGTACCTATGTTAAGTCCGTTTTGATTAAATTTGTTCTAAAACAAATTAAAAAATATTCGAGTGCTTATTCGCGCTAACGCGATTTTTATTGTTTTAATAAAAAAAAATCATCATAAAAAAGAGCCTGTTTACTTTTCATTAAAAGAAAATACGAAGCATTATGCTTTGACCTTCGTTTTCTAGCATCATTAGAAGAACGTAAAGATTACAAATAAAACGGATATATGCTCTTTTCATTTACTCAAATAGTAAAAAGGACATGAAAAATATGATGGAACTATCTTAACAAATCAGAACAAATAACAAATCAGAAGTTTCTATAATGAATAAAATAATAGTTATAATAAAATATAACTTCTATAAATGGAAAACTTGATATTATTTTATTATCATAAAACAATTTGTTTATCGCCACCCTTTCGCCATTTTCCAGATGAAGTTAAACCAGATTTATGTTTTTTTTTAGCGATTGCGATTAAGAGTTTTTTAAACATGTTTTCGTAACGACGAGTCCTAAAAGATTGCCATTTAGATCATAATCGTGCAAAAAAAATTTTCAGAAAAAGTTAAAAAGTTCTGAAAATGCCCATATGTATGTTATTTAATTACGATATTACTGTATACATAAACAAATATAACTATATCGTGACTAAACAATAATTGGACAATAAGATCAATCACGTATAAGTGACTATGGATGTACATCATATTATAATATATGTTTATGTATGATATGTATATTTAAATCCATAATAATTACTTATAATAATTGTTGTTTATAATTAATAAGTATATATTTAATTAATTTTTATAGACGTTGCGTGGTACGTATTGTATATATAGCTGTAAATTTCAGCCATCGCATTGACTGGCAGCCTATAATGGATCACAAAGTTATGCTGTTGGCAATGTTGGCCACCTCAAGCCATCTATAATTTTCGCCTTGTCGGATGAGGATTTATTTAGTGCTACGCTTTGTAGATTTATCTAAGTTCTCTAGAACCTTAAACCTTGAAATAGATCTTATTAGGATATATGACGTATGGGACATTCAACCGCAGGATCGTGTACTGGTAACGAAAAGTTATCACAGGACATCTTGTAGTCGCTTCAATCTATAAAGAACTTTTGCATAGATGATTGGTAAACATATATATATTTTGATTGAGGCACCCCAAACCCCAACATTCCTAACCGTGAGAGCACACAAGTTCTGCAAAAAGAGACGAACAATAAAGTAAACATCAATATTTTACTAAAATATGTACGAAATTTATTATTGGTGTGAAGCGTACAAATTAAAGGTATATCTTTATAGTTTTATTATTGTAATCGTTAATATATACACTCAATTACACTTAGGGACTATGAAGAAATATGCTTAGGTCTACTGCTTAAGCAAATGTAGCGTCATACTTTCAATAACATAAGGACTTCTATAAAACGATTGCCAGCGGTCAGTTACTCCTAACTTAACTAAGACACGAGATCGTTGAGGCGTTCATGTTGGCGGACAGCAGAGACCGCCGACCGATCATGTCAGATGCGGCGTGGCCGCTGTTGCCGATTTCCCCGCAAAGAATCTATTTCCGCCGGTCTGGTTGGTGAAGAGCAGTGTATCCACTGAGGGCAGCATCTGATTAGAGCGCACTAGCAGAGGTACATTCACCATAGACACCGTGGGTACGGCACTCGTGATCACCGACTGCCCCGCATTTCCGGAGCTTAGCTTGCCGTTCGCGTTCAATGTGAAGGCAGGCAGGTAGTAGTTCCCAGATCGAGTGGGTATCGCTTGCGTGTTTGATGCCGTACTGGAGGCGATGGAAACAGCTGTCAGTTCCATGGAAGCCGGCGAAGAGAACGGTGAGGACTCGAGTGAGGGGCAAGCAAGACGATCGCTGGGCTTACAAGGCACTGTAAGTAAAAAATTTGTTTATTAGATTAATACTTGTTAAACAACTCAATAAATGGCAATCTATTGAAATCTCAACTTACTAAAATCATCATCTGGTAACAGCTCGTCAGGTAATTCATTTTTTATCTGGAAATGCAGGGCAGCTGCTGAGTCAGAGATGGCATTGTCCGACGTCCCCATGTCTGTGCGAACGACGGGGGCATCGTATAGACCGCACTCCTCCATTTCCAGGGCCTGCTCCATGATTAGCTCCTCGGCTGAAGTCAAACTGAGGCCATGCAAATCCAAAAATGGTCCCTGGCTTTGCACGGGTTCAGTTTTAATCTGCGGAACTGCAGCGTTACTCTCAAGGCTGCTTTGCTGCATCTGGGCCTGTCGTTGCAGTTGCTTGGGTGCCAACTGTTTGCGTTCTCGTTTAGCTTTGGCCTGCTTGGGCGCCGGCGGAGGCAGCGTCACCATCACAGAGGACACCTCCGATTGCTGCTGTGTTGTTGACGGTGCCGGATGCACTTGCTGTAGGGCTGTGCCGGCTGGCAGGGTAATTCCCAAGGCAGCCAGTGTAGCCTGCTGTGGCTGCTTTTTCTTCCGAGCCTGTTTTGCGGGCGCCAAGGCAGCTGCCGGTGCAGGATTGGTCTTTACTTTCAGTTCACTGGAAGTGGCAAGATCGTCGGGATTCGCTGTGGCCGTCGCCACCGCCGCAGCCGCTGCCGCTGCTTTTTGGGCCTTACTGGTGGTCGACTTCTTTGAACAGTAGGAGGGAATGTTCTCGAGGTGCTCGCCCGTTTTGTGGTCCACCTTATGCCGGCGCCTCGTGTGCTTAAGCCAGTTGGGGAAGTTGGTAAAGTCGCGTGGGCAGTAGTTGCACTTAAAGGGCCGCATGCCGGTGTGGATGTTCGAGTGCTGTTTCAGCTTCGAGTTGCTGATGAAGCTTTTGTCGCACACCGTGCAGGCGAACGGTCGCTGCTCCAAGTGCACCAGGTTGTGAACCTTCAGGCAGCGCTCCGTCTTGTACATTTTGCCACACTTCTCGCAGCGGTAAGAACGCGTCTGGGCATGGTACTTCTGATGGCGCTGCAGATGCGACCGCTCCTGGAAGCGCTTCTGACACTCCGGGCACTCGTACGGCTTCTCCGAGGAGTGGATTCGGGCGTGATGTGTAAGGTTTATCTTCTGCACGAACTTTTGACCACAGATATCGCACTGGTACTTCTTGTTGTCACTATGAATCTTCCTGTGCATCCACATGCTGCCCAACTTGAGACTATTGAAGGAGAAAACAAAAAGTCAATACAAGTGTTCAGCTTTGGAATCCAACGGGTACTTACCATTTGCCACAGTCAGGGCACTTCTTCCAAGTGTCCTTCCGTGCCTCGGTGCGGTGCGTCTTGAGGTGCTTCTTTAATCCAGCCAGCACCTCGAATTCCCGCTGGCACTCACTGCAGCGGTAGGTAAGACGCAGCCGATGTGCTGCCGCCTCGTGCTTGGTCACCTCATCGGGGGTTTCCAACAGCAGGCCGTTGCAGTCGAGGCACTTGTGGAGCGGAGCAGGATCAATTTCCAAGGACTTGCCACTAATCTCGGACGCTGGCGGGGGCATGCTAGCCGTATCTGCCTCCGGTGACACCGTTCGCGCCAACTGTGGCTGCTGGAAGATCGTGAACGAGGGTGGCAGAATCTCCCCCTCGCACACCTCAACCTTTGTGACCACTTGCGCCGACTTTGCCTCCGCCAAGGGCTGCTTTTCCTCGGCCGGCTCCTCCTTAAAAACCTTCAGACGCAGCGCCGTTACCGCCGGCAGCTTGGGCTTGCGCTGCATTGGCTGGCCCAGCGGCTGGGGCATCTGCAGCTGCTGTTGGTGCAGATGCAGCTGCTCGGAGGAGAGCTTCACTGGCGTTGAGGCGCCGCTCGATGATGTCTTTTTGAAGGGCGAGTTGGTGAAGGCGTTCGGCGGCTCGGGCCGCAGGAACGTCACATTGAACTCAGAGCTGGAGTGATTGTCATTGGAGCTGGTTAGACCGCCGCTGGGCACAAGGGGGCCGCTGGCCGCCAGGTCGTCGCGGACGCCATCCGACGATAGGTTGAGCTCCGTATTGTTTTGGGCGCTCTCGTCGAGAACGCGCCAGAAGTCCGTGGAGGAGAGGCTGTTCCCATTGACCAGGCTGGCGGAGCTAATGGTCACGCAGGCGGACAGATCGATGTCCAGCGACTCGTCCTTGATGCTCGATATCGAGTCGAAATTGTTGATCCGCAGCAGCGAGCTGAGGATCTCGTCGTGGGCCGCCTTGGTGGGGGTGCCCGCATCGCCGCCATAGATTTTAGGCGGCAACTTCTTGCTTGGCGCCTCTTCTTTCATTCTCTTGCCCTTGCCTTTGCACTCCATTCGCCTCACGTACACGTACAGGTTATGCGGTCGGCGTTTTTGCTCGCCGTATTTCGTCTTATTTCGCGGCGCCGCTGGCGCTTTTCATTCACTGGTGCCCTTTCTCCGGTCACTGGGTCCTTAATTCACTCATTGCGGTCGCTTTTGCTAGAAAACTCGCACGGCAACGGCTCGAAAAACATTTAATTATTGTGAAATGCGCCTCGGCTTTGTTGTTTTTGTCACGCTTACAATTCTCGAGTCGCCATTTTGAGATTAGTGTTGGAAGACGCGAGCTAGTGGTAGTCTGGGCACACTAAATCGCTTGGCACCCAGTGCTGCCCATGTTCTCTTTTTTTAAGCACCCAGTGCTGCCCATTTTTCCGAAGTACAATTCGTAAATTTATGTATCTTACAATCTATTTTACATATGCTTACTTTGGCAATAGATGGCTTTAAAAAAAATATATATATTATTAAATACCAATAGCTACATCCAAATGCAGGAAAACATGAAATATTATTAAGTTTTATAAATAAATTATGTTATGCTCAGTAGTTTATCTAAAAAATGTTACATGTTTTTTTGCGCAATTTTGTTTATTTGATGTTCTTTCCCGCTAGCTGCTAGTTTACAAATTATCCCGCACTTACTCTGCGGTAGCACTGATAGACTTTGGTATATTTCAACAGACGAACTGCGGTAACACTGATAAATATGGCGTCAGAGTCTGAAGTACCAGGTAAAGTCATTTTTTTGTCAAATAATTAACTTCAAACGGGCGACTCGCTGTGACAGGTTATTCATTATTTGGCTAGGGCCGTAGCTTAACATTCCTTCGATCGGAAACGCGCTTGAAAACGATTTGTGAAGAAAGTAGACGCACGGGACGGACAATCAAACGACAGCATTATAGCGCGCGTTCGCGTACAGTTTATGTAAACCGCATGGATTAACTAACCCGGTCAAGTCATTTTCCAGGTCGTCGCACACGTTCTGGCCGGACGGCCGCATCCCCGGCAGCAGCACCGCTACCGACAAGAAGCACCAGGCGCACACCTAAGAAGCACGCACAGGTCAGTAACATGCTCACCCTCGCAGGTCGCTCAGAGATACCCAGCAAGTGATGTAAACGATTGCAATATCCAGTGCGGATGTGGCGTTGTTCCATTCGCACATGATACCCATCCCGTGGGCACGTGATTCCCTGCAAGGGCCAGCTGATGTCACTAAAGCAACCGACCGTGTGATTAGGCGTGGGCAGCAGTCATTAATAGCCTTAATCGTTCCAGCTAAGTGACCCCGAAGAGGAGCCAGAGGAACAGCCGGCAATGGTGCAGGAAGAGGAGGAGGAGCAGGTTGCAATGGCAGCGGCAGCCGCTGAGGAGGCCCCCGCCATGGAACCGCATTTTGATGAGATAATCCAGTTGGACGATGACGTGGAGATGCCCGCCGAAACTGGCGGAGTGGACGAAAAGAGTTCCTCATTTCCGTTCGGAACGGTGGCAGAGCAGCATTCTGAGACCAGCGATGACATCAAAGAGAGTCGCAAGGAAGCCGGCGTGGACACGCTGCTGGCCTCCCTGGCGGGCGACAATGCCAACAGCCTGCCGTCCGTGGGCGGCAATGATGAAAGCGAAACCGCCAAGAAGGCGGACTTTGAGTACAACGTGGATGCAATGCAGCCACAAGCCGAGAAACTGAACTCCTCAGAGGACTCCAGCTCGCACCATGCCATAGCCGAGAGCTTAGGTGATGAGGCGGATACCAGTGATGCCACCATAGTCCATACCGAAATAATCTCAGAGGATGAACTACCTCCACCCAGCAAGCCGGAGATTAACGATGCCGAGGAAGTATCCGACGAGGAGCTTCCAGCCCCGCAACGTGCCGAGCTGCCCGCAGACGCCGAAGTGATCTCCGAGGACGAGTTGCCCACCCACAACAATAACAATGCGAGTGAGGCCAAAGCTCCTGTAAAGCGCAAGGCGGAAAGAGAAATGGAGAAGGGAACTGAAGATAAGGATGCTAGCATTTCTGAGACTAGCGCAAAGGAGAAGTCTCTGGAGCAATATAATCCAGGGAGTCCCACTTCCGAGAGCACCGATGGCCAGCCCTCAGAGAAGAGGACCAAGGTGGATGGTGAGTAGTGAAAGGTATCCATTACAGCTGAACCCTATAATTTCATATTCATATGACAAACAGATGCCGAGTCCAAGGAAAAGAAGAAGGAATCGGAGCGTGAGAAGGAGAAAGATAAGGAAAAAGACAAGGAGAAGGAGCGTAAAAAGTTACCCGATCTAGATAGATACTGGCGTGCAGTTAAAGAGGACTCCTCAGATTTTACAGGCTGGACTTACCTGCTGCAATATGTGGACAGTGAGGTAAGTGGACAATCTCTAAGCCTCTAACAGTTCTTATATAATATAATATCTACCTTAGTCCGATGCGGAGGCAGCCCGAGAGGCCTACGATACATTCCTGTCCCACTATCCCTACTGCTATGGATACTGGCGCAAGTATGCCGACTACGAGAAGCGCAAGGGCGTCAAGGCCAACTGCTACAAGGTGAGTACCCCCCACACATTAAGTCGTGCAATTAAATATCTTTCGCAATTTCTTGTATTACGCTTACAATTACGATTACAATTGATATTCATGTATTTGTTTTTAAATGCAATTTATTATGACCTAATAAAAACTACATTCAATAAATGCAACATTTACAAAAAAAAATAAGAAAACACCAACTTAAGAACTCACAAAAAAGTGTAGAAATCAGTAAATGGCTTGTATAGCCCCCATGCAGGGCCGTGTTGTCTTATAGGGTTCTTTTCTCCTAAGCATTATTGGAATACAAATCAAATTGAAACCGGGTTTTGGTGCTGACACATTAACATGAGCGGCAAATCACAGTAAAAGGAAGATTTTAATAGATTTTACTTACTTTTTCTCTTAAATATTGGGGTTGAATGAATACTGCCTTAGTTTAAACTGTGTAAATCAGTTTTATTCTGAATCCTTTAATGTGATTTTCTCACTTATGTTACACCTTTCAATGAAGAACATAAATTAACTGTCATTTTGGTTTTAAATCCTTTGTATGTTACACGAAATTTCAATTAAATTCCTTTGAAAAAAAACACAAATTTACAATTTCCCTCAACAGTTCTTTTTCTTACTATCCATTTATTGGTTGTTTATATTTTTCGTATCTCGATTCAACCCACCACTTGTTGTCTTCACTTTTTAAGTTTCACATGAGGCACCTATTTTTATGATCTTTGCCCCGGAAATGTAATTTTTTTTATTCACGGAAAAATGGGATATTCTTAGCGTTAGACTCCACCCTCTATATATATATATACTGTCGCACAACTCACGTTGTAGCCGAAATCAGCTCAGCTTAGTGCAATTTCCTTGACCCCTGACCACCGGCCTAAGCCCGAATGCGACTGATTCGTCCAGCCGCCGTACGATCCGTCTACTTTCTGATCTTCGTACGTTTGTATCACCAGTTATCTCTTCAGTTACGTTACCTCCACTCCACCCTTCTTCAACACGAAATATATAGTGAGCTTGCATCTCTCTTACAGTCGTAAGTACAAATGGCGTTTAAATGAAATTTTTAAGTCTCTCTGTGAATTTTCTTGTTAATCGAACACTGAAAGTGTGTGCCTAGAATAAGAAAACAAACAACTATCTGTGTGTTACGTATTCCGTGTCTATGTAAAGTCGCTAAGTTAGTCCTAAGGTTCGAACACCATTCACATCATAAAAAAAAACGATAGCAATAAGTCTCTCTGAGCCCATTGAAAGATAAAATCAACTATACCGTTCTTATATTTCTTCTCTGCGATCGATCGACAATAAATCGAACAAACCTCAAAACTTGTACCGAACATACGAAAATGACAAAATCCTAGGTGTTTGAGCGCGGCCTGGAAGCAATCCCACTCTCGGTAGATCTCTGGATCCATTACCTCACGCACGTCAAGTCCAATCACGACGACGATGAGCAGTTTATACGCGTCCAATATGAGCGGGCGGTGAAGGCGTGTGGCCTGGAGTTCCGATCGGACAAACTTTGGGACTCTTACATCCGCTGGGAAAACGAATCCAAGCGCTACAATCGCGTCGTGCAGATCTATGATAGACTGCTGGCCATACCCACTCAGGGCTACAACGGCCACTTTGACAAGTGAGTAACAAAAACACTTAATTTTTATTATTATTCATTCAAATAATAAAAATTCTTGTAGTTTTCAGGATGTGATAAATCAGCATGCTATAACCAGCACACTTGGCCACGAGGAGCTCATTCGCCTGCGTAAAGATTTCCACGAACGTCAGCAGAGCAAAGCCGCCAAGTCCTCGTCCAAGAGCCGTCGCGATAGCAGTAGCAGCTCGAAAGACAAAGACAAAGACTCGAAGGCCGACCGAGACCGTGAACGGGAGAAAGATAAGGATAAGGACAAGGACAAGGACAAGGACAAGGAAAAGGAAAAGGAAAAGGAAAAGGAAAAGGAAAAGGAAAAGGAAAAACGAACTTCAAGTGGCGGCGGTGCTGGTAAGTCGCCAAAAGATTCTATTGATACTCATGTCGATGAATCAGAGAGTACTACCGATCTGACCGAAAGCGAGACATCGCCTGCTGCCTTGAAGGCGGCGCCGCCGCAGATCGATTTCAGTGATTTCGGCACCCTAACTGACGAGGAGGTGGCCAGCATAAGAGATCGAGCTATCTCGGCACGCCGTAAGATCCACAAGGTGACAGTCAGCGCAGTGACTGCCCGCTGGTCTTTCGAGGAGGGCATTAAGCGACCCTATTTTCATGTAAAGCCGCTCGAGAGGGCTCAGCTCAAGAATTGGAAGGAGTATTTGGACTTTGAAATTGAGAAGGGCGATCGCGAGCGCGTCCTGGTTCTGTTTGAAAGATGTCTCATTGCCTGCGCCCTGTACGACGAGTTCTGGCTAAAGATGTTGCGTTATCTGGAGTCGCTGGAGGACCAGACCGGAGTAATTGATCTCATTCGAGATGTATACAGTCGCGCCTGCCGCATACATCATCCGGATAAACCTAGTCTGCACCTGAAGTGGTCTGCCTTTGAGGAGTGCCAGCTAAATTTCGACGGTGCCGCCGAGATCTTGGAACGCGTCGAGCAGCGCTGCCCCAATCTCTTGCAGCTTTCCTATCGTCGCATCAATGTCGAGCGCCGGCGGGGAGCGCTGGACAAGTGTCGCGAACTATACAAGCACTACATAGAAAGTACAAAGAACAAAGGCGTTGCCGGCACTCTGGCCATCAAGTATGCACGCTTCCTCAACAAGATCTGCCACGATCTCGATGCAGGCCTGGCCGTTTTGCAGCAGGCACTGGAACGTGATCCAGCCAACACTCGAGTGGCCCTGCAAATGATCGATCTCTGCTTGCAGCGTCAAAACGTGGATGAACAGGAGGTAGTTCAGATAATGGACAAGTTCATGGCTCGCGCCGATATCGAAGCAGATCAGAAGGTGCTGTTTGCGCAGCGCAAAGTCGAATTCCTTGAAGACTTTGGTAGCACGGCCAAGGGATTGCAGGACGCCCAACGGAGTCTTCAGCAGGCGCTAAGCAAAGCCAACGAGGCCTCAAAGAAGGGGTAAGCTTCAGACGATGGGAAATCATCCTTCACGTCTCTAATTGTGTTTGATTTTCCCTTTGCAGTGACAGCAGTCCCAATCGCAAAAGCTCATCGGCCAGCAAAGACGGTGCCGGTTCTGGATCCGGATCGTCCGCATTTGCAGCAACCTATAACAATGGTGGCACGGCTGCCACTGCTGCCGCTGGCTATAACTATGGAGCGGCCGCTTACTACGGCCAGCAGAATAGTGGAGGGGGCGGTGCATATCCTCAGCCGCCGCAGCAGCAGACTTCTTACGACTCCTACTACAGCCAGTGGGGCTACGGACCGGGAGCAGCATCCGGACCCAGCGGCAGCAGTAGCGGGGGCTACAACTACGGCCAGTGGAGCGGCTATGGAAACTACTATTGAGACGCCACCACCCACCCAGACTCCTTGTACCTCTAAGACGCCCCAGCTTGTTTGGTTTTGCCCTGCCGCTGTTCTGTTATCTAATAGTCGTCTATTTGTAATTTTATATTGATTCCACATTATGCATACATACATGCGGATTATGTAGCCGATTCTCAACCAGAAAATAAAGAAATATCTGCTTAATCGGTTCACCATATACGCGTTGCATGTATTTCGCCAAGAAATGCTGGTATGAGTCAAAGTATGCCTAAATAGAAAATAAAATTTACAAGTTGTCATCGCTTGAGCTCGATGGGAGAGCCTAGAGATTTGGCCGGTACCAGGTCACCTCGCCGCCGTTGCACCCAGTGACGAGCAATGGTTCCCTCGGACTGAACTTGGCGCACAGCACTACATCCTGGTGCTCGGTGATCTTGGCCAGCTCAACAAGCTTCTGCGGACGGCGCTTCACCTCCTCGAACATCTGGCATCTGGGATAGTCGCAGCAGTCCGCACTGTAGCCCAGCAGGCGCACACCGTTTCCGTACGGCGAGCACACGATCCGACCGTCCGCCGAGAAGCCCGGCTCTTTGATGAATCCTGGCTTTGTATTGGTTTCGGCGGCATAGTAGAGCAGTTTCTTGGCATTCACCAGTATGGCATGAGCGTTCTCCTTGGACGTCGCCGCTCCCGCATGTCTGATTACCGGACGCAGGCGCAGACGATGCCCGATCTCCAGTCGCACCCTGGTGTCGCTGTTGCTGCTGCTACTACTGCTACTGCTGCTGCTGCTACTACTACTACTGCTACTTGAGCTGCTGCTGCTGCTGCTGCTTAGGTTACTGCTAGCGGGGCTCTCTGCGGCTGCCGGAGCACTCGGCTGGCGTGGGCTGCTACTGTTAACCATCAAACGACTGGCCACCGAGGGCCGCAGCGGGAGCACGCCACTACTGATTGCGTACACAAAATTATAGCCACTGACATGGTTGTTGGAGTTTCGTGCCCGATTCTGGCGGATGGCGCGCTCCTGCACAGTCACCTCCGCCGCCCAAATGTCGGGTATAAAGGTATCCGGCCGTGGTGAGACTGCGGCAGGTGCTGCTCCTCCGGGCAGTCTGCCCGAACCGGCATTGTCCAAATGGAAAACCTGAACAGTTCCCATACGCATGCCTCTGCGTGTCTGTCTGGGTGGCAGTCCATCAGAATCTGCGTCTGGTGCGGGAGTGGAATCCCTTGACGCACTATTGCGATTACTGACCGAGGAGTGCGTGCACTTTTTCTTGGGCTGCGGCTCCTCTTCCTCGCCATCCTCTTCGTTGGACACCGGCTCCTCATTGATGTCGTGGATGCAGGTCCACTCGCTCTGCTCGTCACAGCTAACGTTGCGCGTCAGCATGCAGCGACAGTGTGGATGGATCTGCAGCGCCATTATCATCTCGGCGTCATTCTGCTCAGGAAAGTCAGTGACCAGCTCCACGCGGTTCTTCTTCTGACGTTTAGAGAACACATGGTCGTATTTGGCGGCCTGTGGGATGTACTGCTCGCCCAGCTGCATCAGGCGGTAGATACCAGGCTGCAAGTTACAACAAAATCGATGCGACTCTTGATTCGGGCAGACGACTATACTCACCCTGAAGCCGCACAGATCCTTGTGCAGCGTGTTCAGGTCCAGCTGATGGATAATCATTATGTAGCCGCCACTGGTGCAGAGGACCAGCTTATCACCGGTGGGCGATATGCGGCAACGCATTAATCCGCTGGCGTGGAAGACGCGCTGCGATATCAGACCCTGCTCCGTGTGCGAGTTGATGTCCCACGTGAAGATGCTGCCGTCGAAGCCGGAGCTGACGAGAAGCTTGTCCTTGGACGAGTACTCGATGTTCTTCACCCAGTTGGAGTGGCCGTGCAGGACGCGCAACTTCTGCTTCATGTTGCGCAAGTCCCACAGGGCCACTGTGAAGTCATCGGAGCCCGTGGCGAAGAGTCGATCGTCGAAGAACCTGAAACGCCAGATCCGGATTGCAGAGATGTCAGACGTGGGAACACCCCTGCGGTACTCACTTGATGCAGTTCACGCTGTCGGTGTGTGCATCCGGAACCTTGAAGATCTCCTTCTGTGTGATGGCGTCAAAAACGAGGACGCACTTGCGCTCGGTGGCGGCTACCAGCACGTTGCCATCGGCGTTGAACTCCAAGTTGAAGATGGCCCCGGTCTGCCCGGCCTCCGTGGGCTTGCAGTTAGCGTGGTAGCTATTGAACATGTTCATCGAGCTGTATATCCGCCGCATAACGAAGTTCTCGTCCCCCGCATGGGTGGAGAAGCCACTCTCGCGCCGGCTCAGGTAGCGCTCCATGGTGGGCCTGTTGACTTTCCGAGCTGGTGCCTCCTCCGATAGCTGCCTGAATTGGGTGGAGGCCAAGTATTTCGCGATTTCTCTGTCCGCGTTGCTGATTTTTCCCAGAGGCCTTTCTTGTTTTTATTCTCGTACTGGAACGAGGGCTGCAAAAAAGTGCTGCGTGAAACCGATTTCTTTTTACAACTGAATTGCTTGACTGCTGAACGAGTTTTATTTAATGTAGATTGAGGAATAAAATATGTACGTTCTCTTTATTTTTTTCCCTCAGCTTGGTCTTTTTAATATTATTGTTCTTTTTTAATCGCTAAATGAAATTTATGAACTGAACGATGTCAATATCTTGGCCTGGACTAGGTAAATCAATGACCAAGAAGTCAAAGTATTGCTAATTAAAACTCAAACAATGTCATATTTCGGAAAACATTTTGAATGCAGCATTCAAAAATTATTTTTTGAACTTAAAAAATAGCTAAATTGAAACCATCTATTCTGAAATAATATGATTAAAGCTTTAATATCGAATTAATCATAGTTTTTGTGGGTATAAATCTATAATACCTATTATTTTAGAAATTATTCTTTGAGAATTCCATTTAACTTTTTTTTTTAATTTTTAACTTTATAAAAAGACTGGATATAGGACAATGCCTAAGAATCCTTGATATGAACACTTTTCATCTAAATGTACTCCGTTCTTAGTTTTATAATCAAATATAAGATTAAACCTAATAAGCAATGTAAATTAGAATTTATTAATAGAAATTTACGTATTATCAAGTGCTTTATTAAGAAAGCACGTAATATTTAAATAAAAAAAAGTTATATTTCATTTACAGCAAAACTCCAATTCTAAACGGGAAAACTGGTTCCAGCGCGAACCGAACCAGAGCCATTAAAAGTACACACACTGGTTCCCAGAACCTTGCAGCACACGATATGGTCACATTGTTTCAGTGGAATAAACAAAATGCAGGTTCTTACCGAGATAAAACAATTAACTATGTAGAATTGCGAGCAACTAACGCTGAGTGAACCTCTACAAAACCGACCAATATGGAGCGGTTCGCTTTCAAGATCGACGCGGCGCTAAAGGCGAATCTCTACAAAATCTGCAGGCTGTGCGGCATTGACAATCCAGGAAAAGTACAAATACTGCCGCAGAATGGGGACGACATCATTGACCTGGACGAGCCCAGTTTGTCGCAGAAGGTCTATGAGCTGGTCGGTTTTATGGTAAGTATAGTGCTAGTTCTAGGCCAGCGAAAGCTAAACCAACGCCCCTTTGCAGGTGTCCGGCGACGACAAAATGCCGCAGACAATGTGCAGCCTGTGTGTGGATAAAATCAATGATTTTTACGAGTTTCGAGAGATGTGCTATGCAACCAACAAACAGACCCGCAACCTGCTGGGACTGAAGGCGCTGGAGCCCGAAAAGGTGGGAAAGACCTATTAGACATTTCTTACGCATTTCTTATATGACATATTCCGTCTAGCTCATTCAATTGAAGCCAATAATCAAGGCGGAACCGCACCTAATGGGCCCAGGAGGCAAGCGAGGCCGGAAGCGCAAGACGGAGGACAACTGGTCGAGGACTAATCTGAGCGTGAAGGCGCAGGTCAAGAAAGAGCCAGTGGCCTTTCCCAAGAAGCAACGACTTCAACCGGCGCAATCAGCTCCAATAGAGCCGAAGAAGGAGCCAGACATGTAACTAAAAATGAAGTTAATTATGTCACATAAGCTAAGGAATTTCTGATTTTGCAGCAAAGAGGAACCCGTTGAACCGGATACCAGTCACAAGGTGCCACCGAAGAAGGGCCGCAAGTCCATATGCAGTGTTTGCGGCGAGAAGT
This sequence comes from Drosophila punjabiensis, assembly GCA_008042585.1. Lineage (NCBI taxonomy): Eukaryota > Metazoa > Arthropoda > Insecta > Diptera > Drosophilidae > Drosophila > Drosophila punjabiensis. The sequence goes on from VNJR01010095.1 coordinate 164,888, forward strand.
TCCTCAGCAAGGAGCTTGCCGACGAGCACAAGAGCCAGGTCCACGTGCCCTCGATCCTGCGCTACGTATGCAACGCGTGTAACCAGACGCATCACAACCAGAGCGACATCCGGGCCCATCAGCTCTGGCACAAGCTCTCGAAGACGCCCTACAAGTGTCCCCTCTGCGAGGCAAGCGTGGCCAATGCGTACGCCTTTACGCGCCACCTGCGAGAGCACACCCCGCCCACGCCCGTCCAGCTGCTCGTTCTGGATCGCGAGTGTCCGCTGTGCAAGAAGACCTTCATCACGAACTTCTTCTATAACACTCACCGCTGTGCCATCCGCAAGCGCAAGTGCGGCGGCTGTAGTCGCGCCTTGAACTCCGAGGCCGCCTACATGCGTCACGCCCCTACCTGCGCGAAGATTTACCTCAGTCACTCCAAGCACATTATGCCCGAGGTGGTGACCAATGAGGCGCAGATGCGTATCACAAACGAGGTGGAGGACGATCTGGTTGGCCTGCCGCCGGCAACCGCTATGCCACCGGACTTTGTGATCGATGAGGGCATGCAGCCGGTGGTGGTTCTGGAGCGGCTCTCATCTCCTCTGCTAAGGGCGTCGGCCACAGTCAATCGACTGGGCGCCTCGAGAGGGAAAAACAGCGAACGGGTTTCCGCCAAGAAGTACTTGAAGAGAGTAGATCAGCTGCTCAAAAACACCATGAACACTTTGGTGAGCATCAAGCATGAGCCGGAAATGCACATTAGCGATACCGGGCCAACCGCGGAGCACGTAGAGCCTGAGCATGAACGAACGGAAGAGGAACCACCAAGCTTCGGGGATGATGACTTCCATGCTGGGAACGATGACAGCGATGAGGAGCAGAACCTAATGTCCACGTCCTCTGAAATTGCTGCAATGGCCGGCGATAATGTACCCAGTGTATCGGTCAAGCAGGAGCTCTTGGACGAGGCCTATGAGAAGCAAATGGAGGTCAAGCAGGAGCCCCTGAAACTTAAGCTGAAAATAACCAAGAATCACGGCAAGCTCAACTCCTCGATCATAGATGATCTGGATGAGGGTGGCCCGGCGACCGGAAAGAGTGGCAAAAAGAAGAAAAAACGCAAGCACAGAGAGCGGGAGAAGGAGACGTCAGTAGAGGCAGAGGCGAGACAGGATCAGGCCATGGTTAACGTGAAACAAGAACCCGCTGACAACGATTACGTGCCTCAGGCGACGGTCATGACCACGATACCCATCACCCAGCTAGAAAGCACCTACAATGAAAGTGAGCAGCACGAGGAGCAGGCGGAGGAACCGGTGCAAATTCAGGAGGATGTCAAGCCCAATCGCGTTGAACTGGATCGTATGATGCAGATATCGCATGTGGCTAGTGGCGTCGACATGGCCGAAGAGGCCGTGCCCTTGGAGAGAGAAGAAGAAGAAGCTGTCGAAGCCACTCCTGATGAACCAGAGAGAGAAGCAACGAAGCTTAAGGATTCCCCGCCCAAGACAAAGCCCACGTCCGTCAAGTCTACGGCACGCAAGAGCACGGGAGGTGTACAACGCAAGCCACGCAATGAGACCCCGAAGGAGGCGCCTTTGCCACAGATTGTTTCCGTCGAGAGTGGCAATGCGGTGTCGTTCAACATGATTCAAGATGTTAACATCAAGCCGGAGCCTCGTAATCGGGGCTACGGGGACGATGAGCCCGATGAGGTTACGGAAGAGATTAATCACAACGAGAAGATGGATGAGGAGAGTGCTTATATCGATAGTTTAGACCTCAACAATGTGACTGTGAAGCAAGAAAAAGACTTGGATATTTCCCATGAAGCAGAAGCCATGCACTGCAACGGACTGGAAAAGGCAGTGGGAAGCGACGGCGATGATGACGGCCATGAAGACAGTCTATCGTCTGCAGACGAGGCAGAGGAAGCCATGGAGGAGGACGAAGAAGAGCGCATTTACCGAGAAATCGAATTGCCACCATTGGAAGCTCAGAACGAGGCGGAGAATGCATCACAATTGGTTCCAGAGGAGCCCGGTTTGCCAGCTTCGGAGCCAGTAACCGAGCAATCGTCCCTAGAACCTGCTCCGGAAACTGCAACAATCCCAGTGCCAGCATTTAGTTTGGTTATAACCAACATCTGCAGTCAAGCCGCACCGGACATGGCAACTGTTCCTGATCAGAGCCTAAGCACTGCAGATTTAGAGCCTACTCTTGACAATACTCCGGCTTCCACAAATGAGAGTCAATCTACTCTAAGAGCGGTGGATACACCGGCGCCAGGGACAAACGAAATTCAGTCCTTGCCATTAGATGCGTCTCTTCCAGTAGTTGAAACCCAGACAGATATGGAAATTAATCAATCCGCTGAATGCCTAAATATCCGTGCAGTTGTTGACTCTATCCAGGCAGATGAAGATCCTTCTCTGGCAGTTTTCGAAACCCAAATGGAAGTCGTCTCTAATATGACAGTTGAAGATCAATCCCGCACAGATTCTGATGCAAACCCTCCCCCAATTGAACCGCAAACCGAGGAGGATATGGGGTCGATTCAGCCACATCCAATGGAGTCTTTGGAACATGAAAGCTCTACCGTTGAGGAATTACCAGCTCCAATTGAGGATCGATTCCAGGCAGAGACTCACGCTCATCCCTCCCCTTTCGAGAGTCAACCCGTTAGTATAGATGAGATTCAGTCTCTCCCAAGTTCTAGTTCTCAAATCCCAGAGACCGGATTAGCTTCACCTGAAAATATATCCCTGCCGCCCTTGACTTCAGCCCCGGAATCTCTGGAAAAATCAGGCAGTGACCATGAAACAGCATCTTCTTTACCAATGGTCTCTCTTAATGGTCCCAAAGATAATGAAACTCAGGCCCCGCCAGTTTACGAGGCACCCAACTTTGCATGCGAAGAGGAGCAGCAGAACGTTCTTAACCAGGAAATCTCAGAGCAGCAACAGGCACCTCTCCATGATAACCAGTTGTTGGTATTTGAGGAACAGCCGGCCACACTTGAAACTGGGCAAGAGCCATCACCAGAGGAGGATGAGGAGGACTGTAAGCCAGGGTCTTCGACGAGGCCAGTAGAGGAAACTGAGAACCGGATTAACGAGCAGCAGCAGCAGCAGGAACTAGCCCTGGTGGAGGATCAACGGCAGCCACGCTGCCAAGCCAACAACGATGACTCCAATATTAACGAAATCGCCGAAAACAATAACAATGCCAATATTGAGCGCGAACTGCAGGACGATGCTCTCGGCGGGGCTCAGGAGGACGCTAATCCATAGTGTACGAATAGCTAATAGATTTGTTTCCTTCGATTCAGTTAAAAGTGTAAATATGTATGGACGTGTTAAGGTAGAGGGGTTGGGATACAACATTGAAGATCGATCCCGATCCCGATCGCGATTTAATTGCTACTAAACATTGTACGAATAAGAGCATTACGTTTAAGTTAGATATACACAACTTTATTACATAAATTAATGGCTTATATATATTAGCATATGTAAGTATTATGTATTGAAATACATAAATCGCACAAAACTCGTCAAGACATGCGTACACATTAATCAAAAATCCAAGATCCACATCAATTTCTCGCTCCGACAAGCGTATTATTGGGTTTAGTAGTTTCAAAATTTTAATAAAATACATACATATACGTAATAATTCATTTAAAATACATACACACAGAGGGAAAAATGACTACAAGTTTGCATTAAATGCACTCGAACTAAACAGAAAAATACTTATGAATACACATGGTCATCAATCGATCGGTATTAATACGCTGATTTGGCGGGGGAAGCCTTGTGGTCTGAATAAACTGCATACATACATCATCGCTTATATATATTCAGCTCATCTTTCGTTAGTTAATTATTATTTCAACAAGTAGAGACAATTAATTACTGAGCAAATTGTTGTAAATTTAGTGTACGGTTAATTGCGGGCAAATCTATTAGTTTAAACTTGTGTAATTGAACAATTGCCAACTGTGTCCTTTATTAGCTGTCACAGTGTTCTTTTAGTTTCCATTTCGTTATAGATTTATAAAATATATTTGCTATAATAAATTTTTTCTTCTCTCAGTTTACACGCTTTTTCAGTTCGCAGCAGATAGGTTTTGGTGTTCTCAAGTTTTTTGGCACTGAAGTCTGAACAGGGTCCGCAAGTCATTCACTCACATACATATTATTATTATTATTGAAATGTAACATATATATAAATATGTCGTTCATATTTAATTGAGCAGCTTTATGGATATGCAAATGCGAGTTGGAAACAAACGAAACCGGGCAATATGTGATTATGGGTCTGCGTTCGTTAAACTCGTTCCAATACGCGATACGATTAAATTAAAGAGGTATGAAAATTCTCTAACAGTATTTACAGGGATTTATCCAACGATAAACCAAAATGCCAAAGCACAAACTAAATTATTGCTTATTTTTGGAATAGTGTCTGCTCCCGCATCGTGTCCATCCTTAGTCCCACTCGTTATCATTATCCTCGGAATCGGTCTCATCCTCGTCAGAGTGTATAGCGTTGCCGCGTGCTGCCAGCGCCCGACGCAGGGCATCTGCTAGGGCATCGGTGCCGCCTCCATTATCGCTAAGCCGCTGGCTGCCCAGCTCCCGTTCCTTGGCTGGCCTCAGTTCGATGCCCTGGCGAATGTCCTTCATCAGATCGCTGCGTGTGTCGCCACTGCCAGAGCTAAGAGTAGCCGTATCCACTTTCTGTTTCGATTTAACGGATAAAAGAGGATGAAAATCAGATAAATACATATACCGAGAGGAAAATCCTGATATTCTTCCAAATGGTTACATTTTTTATACCAAACACTTACCTTCAGCGTTGTTCCCTTGCGTATGGCGTCCATAAGTTCGTTTCGTGGATCTGGAGCAAATGCCGCTGGCTTGACTGCTTGATTTGGTGCGCGCGTTGTCGCAATGGCTGGGATCTCTCCCACTGGCATGGGCGGGGGCGGTGGTGGCGGCACCGCCGCTGCAGTGGGTGGTGGCGGTGGCGGAGGTGGTGGCTGCAAGGACACCAAATACAAATGAATACAAACTTACATAATCCTACTATCTAGATGGCTTACCGCTACAGCTGGCGCGCTGACAGGTGGCGGCGGTGGTGGCGGCTGATGGGTACTGATAGGTGGCGGTCTGCTGGGTGGCGGTGGAGCTCGCGTTGCGCCCGGCACTGTGGTGGGCACTGGAGGTGGCGGCAGTCTTGCCGGTGGCGGCGGAGGTGCAGTTCTTTGGTTACCATTCTGCGGCTAAAGGATTAAAGGGAATCAATTAAAATTATATACAAAAATATTACGCATTAGGAAAGCTTACGTGTTGATGACGACTTGGCACCGGTGGCGGCATGTGGGGCGTCGATTCCGTTGGGGATTCCACACTGTCCTGCTTCACCGTGGCCAGCACGTTGTTGCTCTGTATAAAGTCGTAGATGAAGGCGCGCGTATCCCGATCCTTAAGCTCCACCTCCGAGACGCCAGCTTTGACGAAGAACGCGTTCAGCACTTCGTCGTTCTCATTGCCCGCCAGAGCGAAACCCTTGTCCGCATCCCAGCCCACATGGCTGACGTGCACGAAGTTTGTCGGCTGGCTAATGTCCGCCTTGGTCACCTTGCGCTTCTTGTCCTTGTCCTTGGCCTGGTTGTTCAGCCCGAAGCTGCTGGATAGGAAGTTTTTGGGTCCTGGCGTCAGGGTTACGGAGTCGATCTTGTTGTTCCGCAGCTGAACGTTGGCGCCGTCCGTAGACGATATGCCGCCCTGCATGGCCGGCGGGCGACCCGTGTCATGAGAATAGGAATTCACTGGCACATTGGGCGCTTGTTGGCTCTTCTGGCGATTTCGCTTCTCCTGCCGTTTCCGGTTGCGCGTCTCAATGGTGGTGTCCACAATGCGGAAGAAAGAGTCGCACTCTTCCTCGGATACGAAGTTCAAGCCGACATGACCATCCTGGAAATCATAATCACAATGAGGGCCCTTCAAATTCTGGTCCAAGGTACTTACACTGCCTTCAAAGGTGAGTAAAAAGGGCCGCGACTTGACCACCTGCATGCCGTCGTATACCTCGTGCTCCCATATCAGCTCGTTCTTGATCAGGCAGTAGGCGCGCATAAAATAGGACCGGATGGCGCTGTCCTTCACAAAGCAAACGACGCCCGTATGCCGCTTCTTCCAATGGGCGTGGGCACTGCCCTCCGTCTTGTAGATCTGCACCACGGCGGTGTTCAGTGTCTAAAAGTGGAGCAGGCAAAAGAGATTGCGTTAGACATGATGTGCTCATCGATAGAAAGGCCCTGGGGCGATTATCTAATCTAAAGCTGAACAAAAGGCTTCATTCAACACCTTGAGCTTGCGCCTCATTTGAATGCAACGATCAATCCGACTCCGAAACTCAATGAACTGTCGCGGTCGAGCTGAAAAACTCATCTGACTTTCGGTTTCGCTGCTTTCTGGCCATCGAGTCGATGGCCCCAAGTGAGTGTGTGGCTCATTTGAATACCGATTAGCTTGCCAGCCAGAAAGCCTGGTCAGCTCTTGCAGCAACTGCAACAGCCGGTAGTTGGATGGCTAATCCCGGCACTTGGTATGTGTCGCACGTACATATGTAGCTATCCATGATGGAAGCGCATAAGTCTAGTCTCTGGACATTAGTCTAGTGAAGACTCCAACACCGAAAAGTGCGTGCGTGCTGGAGCTGGAGTGCAACGGAAACGTATAATTGCAAGCACTCGAAAAAAAAACTGCTTAAATTGCATTAGAATCGTGTATTAAGATCGTTTAAAGTATCAACCTTATATCCAATATATCTTGATATATCCTTGATAAAGTATCGACACAGCATAAACTTTGCTAAAGCTTTATGCCAAGAACTTACACACCTGAATTATGCTTAAGTTTCTTTCTGTGTACAAGTTTATATTACTCGTTTATGACCCAGACAGGAAGTGCTGGCGACAACCGGGGAAGCACCAAAGATTTGCCGCATCACAATACTTTGCCAAAACCATTATTATATACTATATAAGATATATCCTTTTGGCGCCAGAGAAGTCAAGGCAAACTGTCCTTTATTTATTGAAATCGTCGTGAGAAAGCCTGCAAGGCCACAGGAATTACACTAAGTGTTCTTTAAACAAAAAAAAACGAAATAAAAGTGAGCGTGTGAGCTTGGTGGCCATAACACTTGGCACTTGGCCGAGGCCAGAGCATGACCCTCTGACCGGAATCGTTGCTAATTGATTCATCTGGCCGCCTCTGAGGGCGGTGCTCCAAAAAGTGCCATGTGCTGGCAATTGAAACACTGCAGCTGAATTACAAACCAACATTATCAATTAATGGGCATTAGAGATGAGCATGAGATGGATAGATGGATGGCCATGCAGAAATGTTTGCAGCCTGACCTTTGGCGCAAATAAAAGAGAAAGAGACATTGACGAGCGGATTATGTGAATGGGGATGTGGATACGGTTGTGGATGTGGATGTGGATGCTTTCCAACCCACACACACTCGCGCTCTCAACTCGTATCTGGCAAGTGCGAAATTGTGAACACATTTGAATTTTTATTGATGCTTAGCTGCTTTTTACCAGCTCCGTATGCCTCTGTGTGTGCGAGTTCGTGTGGACATAAGTAGCATTGTAAAATGATGTCTTGCCTTCTACGTACAAGCTTTGCTGTTTCTTTTTCGAAAAAAAGCATTAAAATCGATGGAAAACCAGCGACAACAAAAAGTGGTCATTGCCACCGAGACCAGGGAACGAGGGAGAGAGAGGTCTTAGCGGTGAAAATTAACCCATATGGGCCAAGCGGTAAACATGCTCATACGCCCTGTGGTCGGTCTCTTTATTATGTCACACACATTGTGAATTTATTTATTTACCAAGCAATCTGCTTACATATAGTTCGCTCTTTCTTTTTTTTGCAACATATTTAAAGAATAATAAAGCTATTTATAGATATTAAAGTGCGTATATAAATATTTATAGAGCGCCACTTCCGTTGTTTTATAAAATTCTTTGAAAAGCAATCGAATTTGGTTATCTGCAACCACTGCCACTGCGAAGCCAAAGTAAAGGTTCAAAGCCTGACAAAAGCCCATCATAAACATCTATTAGAAAGTCCGGCTTTGGACTGGCAAATGTGCAGAAAATGCGTTAAATAAGTGTATACAAATAAATGCGAGCAACTGTTGCGACAAACGACTGTCAAACCACAATAACAACATCATCGGGTTTGCTGAGCTGCAGCATTATCACACGATGAATGTGACACTATGTCATCCACTGCGAAGGTAGAGAAGAGTGCACCGAAAAAAAAAGGAACAAGGCATTGTGATTGATTGGATAACTAACGTGATCTTGAAAGTTATTAGTAGGGTATAAAAGTATATTTAATATTTAATAGAGATTACAGCCGAACTTACTTCCCAATCATGTTAAATCTAAGCAAAACTCATGTTCGAATTTGAACTCTAAAGATAAAAATAAGCATATAAGTATCAACAATATTATTAATACACATTTTCGCTTGCTAAATATATATTTGATTCCAAAACTAACACAACAAACTAAGATAAAATCTATCATTATTTGCCCAAGTTAATTTTTCCCTGTGTGAAAATGAAAATGTAAAGGCCAACTACCTTAACCATTGGCTGGTTGCATTACTTTGGCAGCAGAGTTCAACTGCATTTGGTAATGTTTTGTCAATGGAAAGTTGAAAAATTAGCAAAGCGTGAATTGCGAATCGAAATTAGTAATTTGTTTTCATGTTGTGCACACCATAATTATACGCAAAACGGTAACCGTTAAATGGCCACATTCCAGTTTTCCACAAACACTCCAATTTCAGGGCATTCTTATCGCTGCTTGGCATTGGCCAGGCGGTGAATCGTAGCAGGCGAATGGAAGGATTGATAAGATAAGGTTCGCTTGTATTTAGCCACAAATGCCTAACGAGTTATCGCAGCCCAATAGAGCAGCAAGCCAGTTGGTTTCTCTTTCACTACAGAGGAAAATCGGCTGTGTCAACCCAATAATTATAGGAAAAATGAAAACAAAATAAAATAATGACTCGTGAAAAGCAAACAATATCAAAGCTGGCTTAAACTGATAAAAGTACGAGTCAATGTTAGGTAAATATGTGTTATAACAGCAAACAAATGGTTTTAGCAAGACTGTTTAGTACAGCTTTAGATTAAGCGTATATTTTAGAGAAAATAAAAACATAATCAGTATAAAATTAATCTCATTTGTGCATGTTTCTTTAACGCTTTCTCATAAATGTGTAATGAGTCAGTGGGCAATCCCTATATGTATTTTTACATAACAATGTTACTTATCACATAAAACAAGAAAGGAAAAGAAGTACAGCACTTAATACATATTTAATCATACATTTCTTTATATTTAGCCTCAAAGTTTTAAGCCAACTTGTATTGTTGTTTCCGAAAATATTCAGACGTTTTTTACCACTAGCAATAACTGGTTTTCTAAAGGTACTTATGAATCATACATTTCAACATTTCTTAGCTAAATAAAACATTACCTCAGGCACATTTTTTCTGTAAGCATTATAAAAAATAACCCTGAACTTAAATACAATATTCTTAAGTTGAAAGAAATATAAAGAACTTCTTGTTTTAAGTGTTATCTTTTACAATTTCTTTCCTGAAAATATACTTCCCTACCAAATCTGACCTGACTCATGTAAGTAAAAAGGTTTAACTATTTCCAAGAACCTTTAAAGTGCCTTTTTTTTAACGAAAATGCCATTAGATAATGCTGTGATATCGGGCCACTTAAATTTGGCAAACAAACCCGACAGCAGCAACAGCTGTCGACCGATATTGGGTTACATTGAGCCGCAGGAAGTGCTTCATCAAGCTCTGCGATGTGTTCGCCGGCGGAGGAGGAACATGTCGTTGCCTAATTGTTAAACACCCAAAGCTTATGCATGATCATTACTACTCACCTGGCACTTCTTGCCCAGCAGCCGGAAGACAGCGTCGTTCTCATCCTGGGTAAGCAGCGTGCTGGCGGCATTGATCTTGGCCCGGGGCAGCGCTGCTGCCTGTTGACCGTCCTGGGACCTCATACCGCTGCTCATTTAGCCGGGGCTCTGGTCGGTCCGTCCGTCCGTCTGGCTATGGGTCTGGAGAGCTCGTCTGGTTGCCCTGCATCATAATGGGGACAAGGGAGCACACGAACACGAATTTATTTTATTGTACGGCGAAAACAATACGCAAATAACGGACACCAATGAAAAGGGCAGAGCGAAAAGAGCGCAAAACAAAAGATAAATGTATTAATTTATTTAATAATACAAATACCAGCACAAGAGCCAATGAGGTGGGGACCCCAAAAAAAGTAGCTTGATGGCTTGATAACAATAAGCACACACACACACCACACACACACGCCCGGGGGTATTGCGAAAATGTATGGAGCAAAACTGTATTGAGAATCGATTTTGATTCGCCTGATTGGGGCCGCAGTTTTCGAAGAGGTAACACCAGTGTCAACGTTCAAAGAAACCCTAAAAAGTGCTTCTAAAACGGTATTTGTTTATGAATATTTAAACAGAAAGATCTTAATTTGGTACATAATTAGCGATAAGTTGAGTTGAAAAGGAATTACTGTATTTTATGAACTATAAATAGTAACTGCAAGGTTAACTTTTTAAGCTTTAAGATAACCACTATAGAAGTGACAAATTTATTGCTTAAAAACTTTGCAAATGAAACTTTATAGTTATAAAAACACTAGAGAAAAGATAGTGGGTTTAATTTTGTAAAACAAACTTATTTTGTGGTAGATAAATAACGATCTCTTGACGTTACTTAACAAATTTAAACACTGTGTTTCAAATGAAAGTCTATTGAAATTGCTTCCTATTTGACTTAAAAAAGTGACAAAAACTTTGTTAGTCTTCCGGTGTTACCCTTTCAAGTTAGCTCTGGGAGCTGCGAAATGGCCAAGAGCGCGAGTGGCTGGCTTTGACGACGGTATAACGCTGACTCTGGGCTGTCGCGGAGCAGATGGAAAAACGTATCGGATCGGATCGAGAGAGGTTGAGTCACGGGTGCGAGTCAGCCGCAGAAACCGAAAACAGAAACACAGTCGTCAGCCAGCTGCGTTTTACTGTGGGAACTGGGGGAATAATGGGCCAAATGCGGACGGAGCGAGGCGAACTCTTTGCCTGCGATGGCCTGGCCCTTATCTTTGGCAAAACCTCTGATTAGCCCTGCTGCGCATGTATTTGGTGTGTGCTTTGCGTGGCCCACACACCCATACAGACGCGCGCACACAAGGCCCAGAGTTATTCAACGCCCAAACACTTGAAGAAGATGCGGACTGTGACAACACCTGTCCGTCCGCTCGCTCGCACGCTCGCCAGGTGGGGTGGCGGCCGTTTGGCCATGTAAATAGACGCGGGAGAGTATTGGCTGCCTGGCTCAAGGTCCCGCGCCGCCCGGGGGGGCACTCGGAAGCGCGGAGGGCGCCCCTTGCAGGAGCCCCATTGATTTTTTGCGTTTATTTTCGTGCACTTTTCACTCTTTCACTCTGCGGTACACACCACACACACTCCCAATCCGCTGGCTCTGCTCGCTGCGCTAAGTCTCCTCGGGGGCCTCGGCCACTACGTTCGCTGGCGGGGATCTTTACTGGGCGCGCGTCCGCGTCATCCGTGGCATGTCGAGGGTTTTCTTGGGAGGAAGATTCGCTTGTTTAGTCGCGGAACGGACTGCCAGTTTGTTTATTACTCTTTTTTTTTTGCACGATAGGGATGGGAAAAATGCATCAATCATATCGATACCTATCGATATCTATCGTTACTCGAATTGAGATGGCCAAAAATCCAGAGCCTAGAGATGGCCAAACGAAACCACTAATCGTGTCACGGCAAAGACCTCGTCACGCGCACGTCTCTAACGAAGTAGCTGTTGTCAACACCGTTCTTCGTGAAAATTTGTTTATTTTTTGAAGCTGAAGAAGCTAAAGGCAGAGAAGTCTAGCCCAAATCCCATTGCCGAGGAGGCCATGGAGGAGCGCCCCTCTTTGGCGGCGCTGCATTCATTCCAGACAATTGAGCTCAAGAAGGGCTGACGGAAGTGTGTGGGAGGGCTCCTCGCCTGGCCGACTGGCCCGATGATGATTTTCGAATCTTCTGCGGCGACCTGGAAAACGATGATGTCAACGACGAGGTGCTCACCCGCACCTTCAAAAAGTTCCCCTAGTTCCAGGGGGCGCGTGTGGTGCGCTACAAGCATACCGACAAGAGTAAGGGACGGCACAGTGGCCGAGAGACTGGGGCTCGGGCTCAGGCTCAGACCCGGGAGCCTGGGACTGAAAATTGGATCGGGTTAAGGATCGCTCTCCCCAATCCCGAGCGCGTGATGAATGCCTAAATATTGCGCTTACCTGTGCGAACATAATTTATGGTGTGCAGCTCAGATCTCGGCTCTCAGCCTTTTCTCCCATATATGTATATCTTTGATCGCTTTTTTTGCGAAGACCCGCCAAAGATATCAAAATCAAAAGCGGCGCAGGCTCTTTTATGACAGATCTCACTTTAAAGTTGACGTCCGAACTGTCTTGAAGTCTGCGGAATCACTGCAGCTTCCCCTCTCGGCTCAACGGGTTCGGTAAATTTATATTATTTTGGTGGCTTTTCTATTTTTCGCGCAATATTTAAAATAAAATAACAACTGTATCATATTTTTAATAGAAAATCGTTTACCTACAATCAAAAACTAATCCTCACCCGGCTTTACTCGCAATCTGGAACTCCTGCCTGGCCAACCTCAGCAGATGAAACATTATGGCTAGGAGCCCCGTGCCCAATGAATCACTCACGGCGGTCAGATATGGAATCGCGGCCGAATCTGGATCGATTTTATAGCTCCAAAGCGAATGGACCAAAATATGCGCCAGCCAGAGCAAGATGAGTAGCTGTACCAGGCTAATGAACACGAAGGAAACCACGAACATCCATTTGATGGACTCGTGCGAAAAGTAGATATAATCGGCGAGGAGGGCGAGTGCCACATTGCCCGGTATAGAGACAGCGATGAGGATGCGGGCCACGCGGGAGTAGATGGTGCCACGAAAGTAGACTCGATGCGGCCACTCCATGATACGGGTATCCTTGGGCAGGGTGCCCAGATTGGATCGCATGTACAAGACGCTACCCATGTTGCTGGCCTGGACGGAGACCAGGTTGCCCCCGATCCCATTTATAATGGGCGAAAAGATAGCGAAGCCGCGAAAGTCCTTCACGCAGTAGCTAAGCACGAATCCGGCGACCTGGCTAATGCACAGCGCCCCGATCACAGGTATCCAGCTCACCAGCAATATGGGGCGCACATAGGTATTCCGGAGCACCAGCAGCAGCCAAATGGGCAGCAAAACGATCAGGTAGATAGCCACCACTGCAATGCAGACCCAACTGGATGCTCCGGACAGGTCATTTATCGCGGCTGCCGTGAAGGACAGCACGCTGATGGTCACCACGTCGCCGAGGGAAGCCACGATCGGTATGGCCATGTAGTCCGGGTTGAAATTGTAGCGGCGGGAGAACAGGACGACGGCCATCACAAAAGAGTCGAGCAGAAAGCAGGAGGAACTGGAGGTGATCAGAGCTGCCGCTGCCAGGAGGGGGAAGTGTTTAAAGCTCTGATTCCGGTTCAACGCAGAACTGACCGCTACAGTTATCAGGCTAAGCAGCGTCGAACAGATGATGGTCTGCAACTGAACGAGGGCCATGTTGCCAACGACTATCTTCAGCAATGTCTTCCCGTCGGACAAATCCCCAATATTCGAGTGGGTGCAAATGCGCGAGGCCACGCACATATCCAAGTTACCTTTCAGGCCGCATAGCACGGATACCAGGACGAAGAGCTCGTTTACCTGATGGTAAACCTTCCAGTCCTGCACTATGCCCAGCATCAGTCCGGCCGTAATCGTGCCCGTGCCGGCCAGAAAAAATGGTATTGAAATTTGCATGAGCGTCGAGTACCATCGTTCACTCTGTATCTCGTCTGTGGCCCTCTTAGTTGTCCTCGTTTCTTCAACATCGGTCATCAGATTTCGGAGCAGTTTCAATGATTAAAATAACAAAATATAACTGATTGTTTTTTTTGATTTAGGTAGAATTTCAAGACTTCAAACATTACTCAGGCTTAATAAACCTTAAGAACCTTGGTGAGGACTACTTTCTTACCGCCTTTATAAGGTTATTATTTAAAGCTTTAAAATCATAAAACAAAATCAATTAATTTGTGTTGCTGAAAAGCATATATTTCTTTTTATTATTCTTTAAAATTGTTAATCGCCTTGAAACGGTAAAAACAAAGTCGCAAAAATTAATACAGAAAGCGGCTTTTTGAAACTCGTTCGTTCACTTAGAAAAGCTAACTTATCATAAAAGAATACTTAAAAAGCTGTGACTATAAAAAGTGATTTTCGTTTCTCTTCAAAATATTTGGTTTTTTGCATAAGGAAGCCAAGGGCATGTTAAACTTAGAAAGTAATTCCAAAAAGCGGCATGACTTCGGGCCAGATACCTAAAACACTTGTGCAATTAAACGATTGTAATAGGTTTAAGTAGTCGCCCACTAAACTTGACGATCCCGTGATCTTCTTCGTGACCTTCTAACTAAGTGTAAGAGTAAAATCAAAATACATATTGGACTGGGTAAACCTTGCCCTAGCAGCAATGTCAATGTCGCGTCAAGTCGAATATATATCAATTACATATATGCCAGTATACATCTTGTATATATAAGAGAGTTGTACATACGCTGAAAGGCCTGATCTATGCAATACATTTGGCTACACACGATCGGGAGCTGGAGATACATAGCTCCCTCTCTGACTGTGATTTGGATTAGTTCAAGTTACTAGGAGTTTTTTTTGCGCTAACTCTATGCTAGACTGGTTTGCTTACAAAGTTTAGGACTACGTGTATATTATATATTATATAAAGTAGAGGGAGAGTAGAATAATATGATTACATAGCATTATGTATGTATATTGCCTGCTAGCCTAAAATTCTTTGATTTCAACTCTGACTCTTGTGGATGTGGACTGCGTGTGTGCGTTTTCCGTTCCCAAAAAAAATGCGCGACAAAATACAAATACAGTCCTGTTCCTATTCGGAATCTCTTGGCCAACTTGTGATTATGTTAGGGTTAGTGGATATACGTTTCTCTCCACTTATTTGCGGGATCCCACCACCGGCAATTTGGATTTCACACCTCCACCAACAGCGGCGCCATTCGGCGAGTTGTCGAAGGTGGAGCTGCGCAGGAGCGTCGGCCTCTTTCCATTCCCTGGTCCATTGGCATTGAGCGTACTGGAAGATTTCGTTTGCTGTGTTTGCTTGAGGTTAGACGACGATTGCTTCGTCTTGGCCTCGTCCACTCGCTTCCAGATGTTGGCGATGCGACTTTGGGCCTGGTTGATCTTCACAGCCGCCGCGGCAGCAGCACTGCTACCATTTAGGTTGGAATTGCTGCGGGATGGTGGAGTAGTGGACGAAACCCGGCTGGAAACCACACGAGAGGCAGCCGTGGACTTGGTACCAGCTAAGCGTAGGCTGGTATTGGCCCTGACTGGTGTCACGCGTCGCACCGGCGCTGATGCAATCCTCTTGGGTGAACCAGACTTAGCCGGTGAATCACCGCCAGCAGCGGTCTTCTTGGTAGGCAGCTTTGAAGCCCGATGACCTGGACTGGTCTGAGCGGGTTTCGCCTCCACAACGGGCACTTGTTCGTTAGAGTTCGTTGGCTCGTCCTTGACAAATGTTCCCTGGCGTTCCAAACGAGGCGGAACCGTAGCCGCAGCCGCCGGAGTCGGTTCTGGGGGATGCGGCGTTGACTTCTTTTTGGCTGGCAGCCTTACTCCCGTCACGTTGGGCACCATACTGCGCTTGGCAATCGTTGGCGATAGGGTCTTCTTCTTGGGCGTGGCTGCACTATTGCTATTTCGTTGACTCTGCATGCTGTAGGGCGAGACATAGGCCGGCTTCTTGCGACCCCGGACAAGCTTCACAGCCGTGGCGGGCTCCAGGGTTGTGGGTTTGGGAGCAGGGACCTTGACTTCTACCAATGGCGGCGGAGGAGGCAATTGCTGTGGCTCCTGGCCATCACAGGACT
Organism: Drosophila punjabiensis; assembly: GCA_008042585.1. NCBI lineage: Eukaryota > Metazoa > Arthropoda > Insecta > Diptera > Drosophilidae > Drosophila > Drosophila punjabiensis. The sequence continues at coordinate 181,070 of VNJR01010095.1, forward strand.
CTGTTTCCGAGTTCTGATCACATTCCGGGGACTCTTCCACTTCTCCTACAGGGTCAGCCGGCGCCACAGTTGTCGGAACCTGTCCGATATTGATGTCTGTGATGTAGGTAAACTGTTGCATCATTGCTCTAATTGAGGAGAGCTGCTCGCTGGGGCAATCATCAACGTGGGGCTGAATCAAGGCCCGGGGGCACTCAATCAACTGAGTCTTATATCGCTCGGCACTGCCTCTTCTCCGGCCATTGGCGCGCGGTGAGGTTGTGGCCACCGGCGCAGCTGTCTCCACAATCTCGATCTGAAGCGTTTCGTTAACCTCTAATGCCTCCACATCGCTGGTGGTGGCTATGGTGTAGGTCTTGTAGCGATCCTTGGCCAAGCGACGCTTCTGTTTTGGGGTGAGAGAGCGACGATTTGGCGAGGGAGTCGATCCCTGCTTAGGAGTGGACTCCGCCGAGCTGTAGTCATTCATGGTGGCATCTTCGTCTTCGTCGAAGCAGCTCTGAAGCACTGTCAGCGTCTGATCATCGCAAGGAGCCGTCTCGTAGTTGGATACCGAAATGGTCGTCGCCATACTGCAGTCCTGCTCGCCATCAGCCACCTCCGACTGGATACTGTCCACACTGATCATTGAGTCCAGCAGTTCGTCCATTAGCGACGGCGGCTTGATGTTGTCCAGCAGATTGCAGCTAGAGTTTACGCTCTCCGCACTGCCCGCCAGGTGGCCAAGAGCTCGTCTAGCCACCAAGTTGGCTGGGAACATTTTGCGAGCGAATCTGGGACTCTTGCTGGGCAGTTGCTGGCGCAGGGAACTCGGCTGGGAGTGCTCCTGATAGCAGCTATTCAGCGATTCCATACCCGACGGTGGCCGCACATTATCCAGATCCAGGCTGTTGATGCTGAAGGTCATTTCCGTGTTGTCAATGTCAGCTGGATCGGGTTGCAGTAGATTCTCTGCCAGAGCACGCGCCTCGAAGGCTATCATCGTGGAGTTGGTCATCATGGAGGCACTGGTTCCGTTGAATAGCAGCCTCTGAGGCTCTAATCTAACGCCTGCATTTTGAACCTGACCGCCCAACTGGAAGTTAAGGCCGCCCGAGGATCCCGAGTAGCTGTCACCGTGCCCGTTGACCAGGGTATACGTTTCGCCCTCCAGCGATACCGGCTGCTCATTCGTGGGCGTGATCTCGACCATCTCTTTTAGGGACTTTGCCTCGGTGATATCATCATCGAGGCTGAGGGAAGCCAGAGCAGGAGCTGTTTGACTTACGCTGGGGAAGCTCACATCATTGGGGCAGGTGTGCTCGTTCCATGTGTTGTTGTTGCTGCTGGTGTTCTTGTGGCTGTTGCTGCTGCTGTGATTGTTGCTGCTGCTCCGCAACTGCTCCGCTGACGTGACAAACTCCAGGGTTAATCTCTCCACGGACCTGAGCATTAGATCAGGATCCTTGTGTCTCTCGTTGGCGCCGGAAACGCAGGTTTCGTTAGGCACACTGTCCAGTCTGACCATGGTATCTAGTATAAAGGACTGATTCGATTCATCGCTGGAACGATCCTCTGCGTCAAAGTCCTTAGACCCAATAACGGTCGCGTGACCGCTCTGACTCGCGCTCTCGAGCTCGTTCCCGCTCCCTTGACCTGGAACTGCTGGACTTCTTGCCATGTCGATGCCGGTGGCGGCGATAGGATTCGGGATGAGGTTGCTGCTCGGGAGCGGGTGCGTTTTGCTGGTGGCGTGCGCTTTCTGCTCTACGTCTGGAGCTGCTGTGCTGTGGGCACTTGCTGATGTAGTAGCTGCCATTGGGTGACACGGTTCCAATGCAGCTGCAGACGTAGCCAGGACGTTTTTTGGCACGGTGCTGATCTTCTTGGAGATGCCCGTATTGATGCACTCCTGCAGCAGCTTCTCATCCTTGCGCTCTCGCTCCCTGTGATGATGATGGTGGTGATGGTGATGCCGCTGTCGCTTCGACTGTCCGCTAGATGGTAGCTGCACTGGAAGCGAGTCGAACTGCTTGAGATTGGGATCCGATTGAGTGGAGGACGAACCAATATTTGGCTGCTGTTGCAGTTGCTGGGATCTAGCTCCGGGTTCCTTGGACTTGTACATGCCCTTGAGGATGCACAACTCGAAGAGTGACTTGGACTGGTTGTCGTTTGAGTCGCTTGAATCTACAGAGCTATACGACTCCTGCTGCTGGTGCTTGCGAACAGTCATGGCCGAGTTCAAGGAGCAGGCCGAAGTGGCCGCATTGATGGCTATGGGCTGCGAGGAGCTCAGCGAGCTGGAGCGCTTGCCGTTCGAGCTGAAGCCAAGATTCGATTTGGGTCTATTGCAGCCAGCGGCAATAGCCTGAAATTTAATTGGATAATATAACTTTATATACTTAATAGTCCAAAACTATAGAAGATCTCTTACCTGACTCAGTAGATTCGTGTCATCCTCCGAGTCAATGGATAAGGAGCTCAGCGAATCATCTTGCCAATGCGGCGGTCGTCGGACTTGCTCTTGTCTGGGAGGAGGCTCAATTCCTGGCGGCTTAGGATCTCCACCAGATCTGCAAGAAAACACAAAGATTAACCATTTGGTTTCTAGTCATTAAGAATAATACTTATTTCCTACTTAAACCACCATTTCATATTAAAACAAAACATTTTTGCAATCAAATAAAGCCTGCTTTCTACTTTTGAACATATGACATTTACTGTTTTGATTACTTACCCCTGGGACTCCTTGAGCTGTACAGCTGGTCCAACCAGACTAGAACCCACTGTAAGGTTTGAGAGGCCGGAAACCACAGAGAAGTTGCAGGGACTGTCTTCCACCAAGAACTTGCTCATCTCATCGGCGGAGGGCTGATACCCCGGAAGATTGTTGCCACCGCGTCGAAGCATGGCAATGGGATCTGGACTGGCTTCAGAAAGGGGCTTCTGCATGCCATCGCGGATGCACTGCTGCAGCAGGTTACCAACTGCTCCCCCACAGTCCGAGGTATTGGAGGACACATCATCGGAGAGCTGATGAGCGTAGATCTGTGGGTGATCAATGACGGCATCCTTCGGTTCATTGGAACTCAAGGAGATGGCCGAGAGGTTGGTATTACTGGCAACCTTGGAGAGAAGCGCCGGTGTATCCTCAGTACAATAGCTGCGGGTGGTTTCCTCGACCACACCAACTTCGGGATCTACTCGCTCGGTTGTCACAATCTCTGCCGGCTTGCGCTGCATGCCCATGTTAATGCAGTTGGCCAGCAGGAGTTCGTCTTCGTTGTCTTCCTCCGCCACGCTTGCCGGTGCCTTTTCATCGTCCACAATGCTAAGGTTACTCAAACTGGTGGCCGTGGAGAACTGGGCCGGTGTGTGCTCTACATTGAAGCTGCTTAGGTCATCCTCAAAGACGCTGCGTAGTGGACGCTGGCTGGACGAAATCGGAGCTGGTGAGGCACTCACATTCGCACCTGCAGCACTATTTCGACGCGGAGATTGTGGCATACTTTGTGTGGGTGAATCTGGAATCTCTGAGGGGGAGATAACACCACTGGCCAGGCGACTGAAGTCACTAACCACCGAGCTCTTATCATCGCAGTTGGCCACATCCACATCAGGATCGTGAACTAGGGAATCCATTGAGCTACGGCGAGAGAACATAAGCGGAGTTTCCAAAGCCGAACTGCCCTGCGTTGGGGGTTTTGCCAGAATTTGTTCAGCTGGCGGGGATTCCTCTGGCTTGGATGTCTTAGACTCGGACCCAACAGTAGCCTGGTTGGCCTTGCCAGCCTCATCCAGGCTGCTGAGAGAATCGTAGCGGCTGAAGTAGCCGGGTGTTCCTTCTTCGCAGTAATTTATGGGTTTCTCTGGCGTATAGGAGCCTGATCCGCATTGCGAAAGCTTTGCAGACTTTTTGGGAGCCCCTCCCTTGGTAGCCACATCTCTCACTTCCATTTTGGGTTCTGCCTCAGCTTCGGCCTTAACAGCCGATCGGAGATCGGTGATGGAAGCTGCATTGGATATAACATATGGAGTGTCCTCGGTCTGGTAGCACTTGACACTGTCATCCAGAATCAAGAGGATCTCCTGACCCTCGGATTTTACAGGCACTTCCTCAGCTGGTGTTGTAGTATTCTTCGGAGCACCTGCAGATCCTGATATGTCCAGGTCGGATTCGATTTGGTTCTCCGCATAGCGCAGGCTAAAGTCCGTGGGTTGATCAAGGTCCGTTTCTTGATATGTCGAGGTCTTGGTGGCACTCTCGCTGTACTTGACCGAGTAGTCAATTGGCTGCTCCTCGGTGACCTCTGTGTCCTGCTCCATTTCCAGCTCGAAGTCCGTCATCTTTGGCTTCATCTTGCGATGGGCATCCGAGGCTGAAGCTGAGCGTATAAGGTGATCGTAAGCGGAGTCCGATTTGGCGGAGTAAACTGAATCCCGGCTCTCGCTCTTGGTGAGCATTGCCGATCGAGTTAAGCGGGGCACAGCGCGATGACGACCAGAGGAGCTCGAGCCCCGTTCCTTGGCCAACTTGCCACCCGTATCCAAATTGTCGCACGTCTCCGCGGTATGCCGTTCGCCCAGCTCCTGCTGCAATGCCTTAGCCTTGCGAGCCTCCAGAGTGGGCAAAGCCTTCAGCCCCATGGAACGGGCAATAGGGTCCAACTGGTGTTGATTTTGGATTGCAGGACGAAAGTTCAACAGATTCTTCAGGGCCGACGAGCTGCCCTCTGAGATCATGGCGTGCTTAGAATGGATTAACGATCGCAACATCGGCACTGCGCCATTGTCCCAGAGAAACTTTTGGTCCTCGGGGGACCGCGCCGAGAGGTTCCACAGAGTGCCACAGGAGTTACTGACCACCGTCAGGCTTTCGGACTTCAGCTGCTGCAACAGAATGGCCAGGCAATTGTGCTGGCGCAGGATCTGTCGATATGGTTCACATACAGCAATGTGGCTGGACACGTTTCGAAGGATTCCACCGGCGTTTTCGATAATCTTCAGCGTTTTGCTTGGACCTTCATAGCTTAGCATTCCAACCAGAAATGCCAAGGCCCCGTCTACGGCACAAAACTCCGCCTTGTTGGTGCTGCAGTGCGCCGAAAGGTTCCACAGGGCCGAGAGGATGGCCTTCAGAGTGTTCTCACTCTTATTTCGCATGGCCGCCAGGGCCAAGGCTGTCACCGTGCCAATCTCATTGAGAACTGCCTTCATGTTGCTGTCCGCTCGCCAGGAAAGGTTGCGCAACACACTCGCCGTCACCTGGAGGAGATCGTCGGGCGCCGAGTCCAGCTGGGCCACCAGGGCCTCCATGAACTGCTTTTGTCCGCGCAGCAGCGCTTTGTTGTTCTCATCTCCAAAGGTCAGATTGGTCAGGGCCATCAAGGCATATCTCCTGAGTGAATTGCAGCACTGATCTTCCGGCTTGGGTCCGTGGACGGCGTGGTCCAGGTGCACGAGGTTCGGTATTGCGTGCAAGGCTCCCAGCTCGCACATGGCATGCCGATGCTCCTCGTCGAAACTGACCTTCATCAGGGACGAGATGGCTGCCAGGGGATGGCGATCGGAATCATCGGCTATGGCCTCGCCCCCGCTCTGGAGGAGCGTCTTCAGGAAGGAGCAGTAGTCGACAATCTGGTCGAGCAGCCGCAATACCTTTGCCTCTCGCCGTCCGGCCTTCTCATCTGGATGACTGTGCACCACATTGTGCAGTGCCTGGCCAGCACACTTTCTCACCTCCTGATCATTGTCCGGGGCGTGCATCATCTGAACCAGCAGCGGCATGCAGCCGGAGCGTCGTAGTGTGGCGCAGCTTTGTGTGCTTCCCGAAAGCTCCAAGAACTTCTTGGCCATTTCCAGTGGATCGTTAGAGCCCAACATGGAGAGCAGAGAGTAAACGCACTCAACCTTTGAGCCTAAGGTGGCATCCACTGCCGACGTGCTGTATCGTTCATCGAAGCTTGTTGTCCAGGCGGCTCCTTTGGGCAACCGAGGAGCCGGAGCCGGGGAGTCACCATCCAGAAACCGAGAAAGCGTGTAGGAGGGCTCCTTGCTGCGTGAGGGACGACCTGCGCTGGCTGGAGATCCACCACCGTTTCGAGGCGGCAACTCCTCCAGCTGCTGCTGCTGCGCCGATTGCCGTTCAAAGTTTCTGTCCAGGCTGCGGTGTTCTCGCATCTCGCGTAGCTCCTGCGCCAACATGTAGTCCGGCGGAATGGGATTCTCGTCCAGGAAATGCTTGGCAGCCGGCTTCTTTCCCACGGCTCCCGAGCCGGACACGCTCTGGGTGAAGTGCAAAGTGTTGTCGTCCTGGGTGAACTCCTTCTTTGTGTAGCCGCTGGCGGCCAGCTCGTAGTCACTGATCTCGCCATCGCGCTCGTACTTCTTGTCCATCTTCAGTTGTTCACCGGAACTCGCGCCGAGGCCATCTTCGTAATCCGGTGGCGGCACTGCATCGTAGTCAAGAAAGTGCGGCTTGCGCTCCGGCACCGAGTCCACATCTACATCGTCCAGACTAAGCCCGGCAATGCCCTCCTCCAGATCGGGCGTTAGCGTTGGCTCCAACATAGCCGGGCGGGGATCGGGGATTTGTCAGGGTTCTCAGTGCCTCAAGTCAATGCTCCATGGCCTGTGGGAGAGACGAAGCGAGAGGCGAAATTGAGACTTTGTAAATGACTATAAATTTAGTGCCGGACCAGGGCGTGTGGGCTAATTATAGACACAGGCGTATGTACGTCTCTTGTCCATGCCACGCCACCTCCTTGCCCGCCGAGGCCTGTAATAAACTGTTGAGCAAAATTGAAACAGAGACGAATTGCTCAGTTACAAGTGGGCAGAGACCAGAAATGGAACCAGATAAAGCTGAGATAGGATTTAGATGGGAATCAGGGGATCAGAGGAATCAATGAGAACAAGAATATGAAAATTTGTAAAGGATACTCTTCAGTTTTGCTTCCTGATTATTCTTAAAAGGTTTAATTTTGGGTGTTACTTATAGTTTATTTTTGAATTATATATAAATTAGGAATTTCTATTGTAGTTTTAATAACTATAAGGATATTTCAGACACCTTGATATCTTGGTTATAGGGCTCTAAGATACAGGTCAAAGATACTTTTAATTTAAATCGCATCTAAAAGAAGAAACACCATAGGAACTCTTGTCATTTTTATACCCTTGCAGGGTATTATAATTTTAGTCAGAAGTTTGCAACGCAGTGAAGGAATCATCTCCGACCCTATAAAGTATATATATTCTTGATCAGCATCAACAGCCGAGTCGATCTAGCCATGTCCGTCTGTCCGTCTGTCCGTCTGTCCGTCTGTCCGTCCGTTTCTACGCAAACTAGTCCCTCAGTTTTGAAGCTATCTGAATGAAACTTTGCAGATAGTCTGCTTTATACTCTCACTCGTGCATATGTCGGAACGGGCCAGATCGGACGACTATATCATATAGCTGCCATACAAACGATCCGTAAATTTGTAGAAAAAAAATTATAACTTCACTGTTTTTTAACATATCTTGATCAACTCCCGGTTATAAGCTTTATACATTGATTCAGATTTTTAGATTACATTTTATAAAAATCGGACTACTATATCATATAGCTGCCATACGAACGGTCGTGAAATTTTCAGAAAAAAAATTATAGCTCTGTCAGTTTTCAACATTATTTCTTCTACTTTTAGATTCTAGTAGTTCATATTTTTTCAGAATTTTGTTGTAATTTTCATAAGAATCGGACGACTATATCATATAGCTGCCATACAAACGATCAGTAATTGTGGAGAAAAAAAATTTTACTTTACATGTAAAAATGTAAAAAAAATGTAACAAAAATGTAAAAACTGTAAAAATTGTATGAATATGAAAGTAGTTCGTATTATATTATATTGGGATAGATTATAATTGATACAATTGGAATCTGCAAGGGTA